>QARZ01041092.1:101255-117647 GCA_013407115.1 Glycine latifolia
ATAGGATTCTTGGATATGTTGATTGCACTAGTGTTATCACACAGCAATGGTATCTCCTGTTTATCAACACCAAAGTCTTGAAGTTGTTGCTTCAACCAAAGACTTTGTGCACAACAGCTTCCAGCAGAAATATATTCAGCTTCAGCAGTGGATAAGGCAACACATGATTGCTTCTTGCAATGCCAAGAAATCAAAGAGCTTCTAACAAGTGGTATGTTCCACTGGTACTCTTTCTATCCAATTTGCACCCTGCAAAGTCAGAGTTAGAATATCCAATCAAGCTGATAGATGTACCTTTTGGATACCAAAGTCCTACCTTGGTGTAGACTTGAGATATTTGAGGATTCTCTTGACTGCAGTTAGATGAGATTCTTTGGGATTTGCTTGATACCTAGCACACAAGCAAACACTTAACATAATATCAGGTCTGCTAGCAGTTAAGTATAGTAAGGATCCTATCATTCCCCTGTATTTAGACTCATCAACACTTTTTCCCTTGTCATCTGAATCAAGATAGGTAGATGTTGCCATTGGTGTTGCAGCATCTTTGCAATTATCAATTTCAAACTTCTTGATCATCTCTAGACAGTACTTGGCTTGACTAAGGAAGGTTCCATTCTTCAATTGCTTGACTTGTAGTCCTAGAAAGAATGTAAGCTCCCCCATCATTGACATCTCAAATTCACCCTGCATTGATACTGAAAATTCTTTGCACATAGATTGATTAGTTGAACCAAATATAATGTCATCCATATAAACTTGAACCAGCAAGATATCAATTCCTCTTTTCTTGATGATCAAAGTTTTGTCAACTTGTCCTCTTATGAAAGATTGTTCAAGCAAAAATTTGCTTAACCTTTCATACCAAGACCTTGGTGCTTGTTCCAAACCATATAAAGATTTTCTTAATTTGAAAACATGGTTAGGATGTTTAAAATCACTAAATCTAGGGGGCTGGTCTACATATATTTCTTCATCAATGTAACCATTTAAAATGCATTTTTGACATCCATTTGAAACAATTTGAAGTCCATCAAACATGCATATGCAAGTAAAAACCTAATGGCTTCTAATCTAGCTACTGGAGCATAAGTTTCCTCACAATCTATGTCTTCCTGTTGGTTGTATCCTTTAGCAACCAATCTAGCCTTGTTCCTTACTATGATGCCACTTTTATTCAGCTTGTTTCGAAAAATCCATTTTGTGCCAATAGGTTTATGAGTTGATGGTTTAGGGACTAACTCCCAAACTTCATTTCTTTTAAATTGGTTTAACTCATCATGCATAGCCATTAACCAATGTTCATCCAGCAGAGCTTGATCAATACTTTTTGGTTCAATTTGTGAAACAAAAGCCATGGTACAACAAACATTTCTTAAAGAGGATCTAGTAGAGACTCCCTTGGATACTTCCCCTATTATATTGTCAAGAGAAAGATCTTTAGTTGTCCTCTACTCCTTGTGCTTTTGTAAAGAAGTTGACTATTCCAGTATATTATTTGGTTCAGCTTTTTCTTTATTATTTAGATCATTAAGTTGCAGAAATTCTTCCTTTTGTCTTGCATCAACATCACACTCCAAATTCTCTTTGGAAAGATTAGACTCATCACATATGACATGGACAGATTCCTTAACACATAAAGTTCATTTATTAAAGATCCTATAAGCTTTACTTTGCAAAGAGTAACCAAGAAAAATTGCTTCATCAGCTTTAGAATCAAATTTGCCAAGAGAATCTTTATCATTGTTTAATACAAAACACTTGCAGCCAAATGCTCTCAAATGAGATATGTTTGGTTTCCTTCCTTTGTATAGTTCATAAGGGGTTTTCTTCAAAATAGGGCTTATGAGAATTCTATTCAAAGTATAACAAACCGTACTTACAGCATCAGCCCAAAAGTGCTTAGGCAAGTTTGTTTCATTTAGAAGTGTTATTACACATTCCTCAAGTGATCTGTTTTTCCTCTCCACAACACCATTTTGTTGGGGTGTTCTTGGAGCTGAAAAATCGTGATTAATTATAAACTCTTCAAAAAAAATTTCAAAGTATTCATTTTGGAATTCTCCACCATGATCGCTTCTAATTGAAACAATATTGCAACCTTTTTCATTTTGAATTATCTTGGCTAACTTTCTAAATGCTGTGAATGCATCACTCTTGGATCTTGTGAATAAAGTCCATGTGTATCTTGAGTAATTGTCTACAATAACAAGCCCATAGAAATTTCCTCCCAAGCTCATGGTTCTTGATGGACCAAATAAATCCATATAAAGCAACTCAAGAGGTTTAGAAGTAGAAACAACATTTTTGCTTTGAAAAGAATTCTTTGTTTGTTTCCCTTTTTGACAAGCTTCACATATCTTATCCTTCTCAAACTTAAGCTTAGGTAAGCCTATGACCAAATCCTTTTTCACAAGCTTATTCATATGATGCATATTTATATGACTAGCTCTTCTATGCCATAACCAAGTTTCATCAGTTTTACTTACAAGGCAGCCAGTCTTATGAATGAATGCATGGTCAATGGACAAAACATAAATGTTACCTTTTTTTTTTTACCAACATGGATAACTTCACCACTTTGACTGTCACAAATCAAACAACAATTGTTGTTGAAGGAAACTTTGAGCCCTTTGTCACATAGTTGACTTATGCTTAGAAGATTATGTTTCAAGCCATCAACGTACAACACATTTCTGATCATTGTTTTGAGGCTGTCTCCTATGTTTCCTTCTCTAATTATCTTCCCTTTGTTATTATCGTCGTAGGTGAAAAATCCTCCATCTTTTAGTATAACATTTGTAAGCATGGAAATATCACCTGTCATGTGCCTAGAGCAGCCACTATCAAGATACCATAGTGATGATTTTGCTCTTAGATACACCTGCAAAATTTAAATCAAGTAACAAGGAAAAGTACCCAATTGAGGTTGGGTCCAAAGGGGTTAGCTATTTTCTTTTTCTTTTGCACCCATACACATTCTCCATTAGGCACATAATATTTCCTAGCATAGCATTTAAAAGATGTGTGTCTTTTCTTCATGCAATAGTTACAAGTTACAACTCTTGATGGTCTTTCAAAGTAAGCATTTTGATTAAACTTTGATTTATAAAAACTCTTTTGATGCTTCTGTTTTGGTGGTACAAATTTGGTTTTTCCACTATATTTTGAACCACGTTTGTATCCCAAATCAGAAGTATCTCTAGCATATTTTTGCACACTTAACATTTAAGCCAAGTTACATTTTCCTCTATAAAGTCTTCTCAAAAGATCAACCAAATAGTTATTTTCTGAAAGTAGTAGCATATACTTTTCTCCTTGACTTCTTTTGAAAGCATCAAACTCATATTATAACAATTTACATTTTTCTACCTTAGAAGAGGAAGAAGGACATATATAACCATTTACCTTGTAACTTGAAAGAAATTTTTCATTTTCTTCTTTCAATTTACAAAGTTCACTTTGCATTTCTGCAAGTTTGGTGATGTGTCATCTTAGATCTCCTTTCAGCTTATTATTTGCTTTTGCTAGCTTTTGAGCCTCATCATGCATTTCATGAAAAACATCAACAATGTTATCATACTCTGAATTTACCTCAGATTCAACACTAGAGAATCCTTCATCATCACTTAAGGTTGAAGTGAAGCATACATTTGCTTCTTCTTCATTCTCACTCCTTGATTCAGAACTTGTTGATTCATTATCTTCCCATGCAATGTAGGCTTTCTTTGGTTTTCCTTCCTTCTTTAACTTCCTCTCACTTTATTGCTTCTTCAAGAATATTGGACTTTCAGATTTGATGTGTCCAGGTTTTTTCACATTCAAAACAAGTAAAGTTGGTAAAGGTGTTTATGTTGCTATCTTTGTCATTTCTCTTGTTGAACTTTGTGAACTTTTTGTTTTTGTTCCTTCTCATGAATTTGCTGAACTTTTTGACAATTAGATTCATGTTGTCATCTTCATCTTCTTCACTTGAGTGTTCTTCTTTTTCAGCCTTAGATGATGCAGCTTTCAAAGCTATGCTTTTGTGCTTCTTTTCTGCATCTTCGGCAATGGTTAGTTGTGACATTTCAAGTTCATACTCAAGAAGCTTACCAAATAGTGCAGCCATGGATATCTTGGAAAAATCTTTGGATTCCTTGATTACTGTAAATTTTGGTTGCCATGGCCTTGTGAGAGACTTTAGAATTTTGATGTTTAACTCTTCAGCTTCAAAAGGCTTTCCAAGGCCAAGAAGATGATTGACAATGTGAGTGAATCTTATTTGCAACTGTGATATATTTTCAGTATTGCTCATCTTGAACATCTCATATTCATGAATCAAGGCATGCTTCCTTGATCTCCTTACTTCATCTGTACCTTCATGAGTTACCTCCAACATTTCCCACATTTCTTTTGCACTTCTGCATCTCAGAGTTCTAAAAAATTCATCAGAAGACAAAGCAGATGTAATCATGTTTTTAGCTTTAAAATCATATTGCACAACTCTTTTTTTAGCTTCTGTCATTTCATCCCATTCTTTGGGAGTCAAATTATTATCAACAGTTTTCATTGGAACCAAATGACCTTTTTCAATAGCATTCCATGCACCGGGATCATTGGATTGAATAAAGATCTGCAAATGATTTTCCCAAAAACTAAAATGCTCACCCTCAAACATTGGTGGACGATTGAGAGAAGCTCCCTCTCTAAAAGTTATTTGAGTAGTATTCATTTTCTTTAAAAAGAAAGTGATATTGAATAACTTTCAAGAACCAACTCTTGATACCAATTGAAAAACGCAATGAATATACTGCAAATAAACCAAGACGGGGGTGAATTGGTTCAAAACTTACATTTAAAAAATTTTCTAAAACAACTTGCAGAATTTAAAATATAGATCGTATCACTCTTTCACCTTTTGTAAAACCAGAACCTTTCTTTCAATCAAGATCCACCTTGCTATGCATGCAATGACATAAATATTTTCTTTTGCTAATAATATTTTGATTACCCAAATACAAGCAATAAAAGAAACACATAATCAGAATAAAAGACTCAGCAATTTATACTGGTTCACCTCACTAACACGGAGGCTACATCCAGTGTCTTCCAACCAACCAGGTTAGAGTTTTCACTATATCAAAATATCCTTTACAAGCAATTTACAAGTGATTATCTTTATCAACCCTAGATAAAGAATCTGAATTCTAAAACACTATTAGAAAACAAATCACAGAAAATCCTGAGAACCCTACTCAGATCTTCAACCCTAAAGAACCCTACTCTAGAAAGATTGAAAGAGTCACTTTGATATATTACAACTCAACAAAAATATTAGAACATCTAAAGCAGAAGAGTTTCAAGATAAATACAACCTGTGATCCTTCATGTATGAATGAATGAAATGAATTGAGATTACCAATCAATCAGGTTGTACAAAATTCAATTCTCAGAATCAAACTCTTGATAAACCTTCTTTTCTTTAACACATCTTTTCAAAAAACTCTGAAATCTTGATCTCACAAGATGTGTTTCAAACTTAGAATCAAATCAGAATCTTGAACACTTAGAAAGCTTAGTATCTTTTGGGTAAATCTCTCATTTTTTAAATGATTCGTTTAATCTCTATTTTTAGAAAATAGACTCACCAATCTTTATATAAAACTGATTTAACTAACAATAATCGATTAAAACGACAATGTAATTGATTATTTACTCATATGTAATCGATTAAATTATCACATAATCAATTAATATGTTTTTGAGCTTCCTGGAAATGTTTTCATGAACAAGATAATCAATTAAACTGATACTTAATCTATTAAAGCAGTCTTGCATTTTTTACGTATGAAGAAATAATTGATTACATAAGACTGGTAATCGATTAAACCAGTAAAGCTCAAAACACGAACCCGGCCTTTGTGTAACACGAACTCGGCCTTTGTAATCGATTACTAAAAATGGTAATTGATTATTCTAGTGATGCATGTTTTTCACATATAACTATGTAATCGATTACAAGAAGCTGGTAATCGATTAAACTGTTCTTCAAGGCTTTTTCAGAAATAGTATGAATGTATTTAATCGATTAAAATTCTTGTGTAATCGATTAAAGCAGTAAGTTTTCATTTATTAAAAAAGCTTAGCGATGATTGCCTTGAGGTTTTAATCAAAAACTATGCATGCATGATAATGAGAATGTAAATGCAAATGAAAGATCACAAGGCAAAACACTTGAACCACTTAGACAAATTACAAATGCCTTCAAATGATTGGGCATGTAAAAAGCTAAAACACCAAGCTTTCATCCTTGCTTCAAACTTCTTGCAGCTGCCCTTAATCAACACTCTCCCCTTCAAAATCAACAAAGAAAACATAGTTGATTATAATTCATAAATGAATAACATGTAATGTGTGTTATTGAAGGTAGGTGAATGATTTTGCATACTTGATTATTAAAATTCAGTCACTTTATTAGCGTGTATATGACTTCGTGGAAAATCTGGCCTTTGAATTGTAATGTTCGTAGGTTATACAGAAGCAGGGGTCAGGAGGGGTTGATATTGTGAAAATAATGCAATTGTTTTGTTTTTATTATCACACCAAAAATCATTATTAAATTTATTTTACTGTAGGTTCCCACTAAAAGTTGTGCAAGTAATGCACACAGTAGCATTGCGAACAAAAGCCACTATACCATGTGGTAAAATGCCACCTAACATTGGTCAAGTGTTGAAGGTTTAAGCCAATCTATTTTTTGCCATGTTTAATTTTTGTATAATCCTTTGCACTTCCTCATTTAATTGTTAGATTTGAAATTTTTTTTCTTTTGTTCAATGTAGAACTACAAGAGTGAGATGTTTGCATACCATGCAACCATTATGTCTAACACCCTTGGAACCTCAATGATTGTCTTCACTAGAATGGGTTTCATGGTTGTCCTTCTGAGTCACTATGGTCCTTCTGGGACCATATTTGCTTTTACAAATGAGTGAGTTATTTTTGTCCTCTTCTTATTGATAAAAACACACTTATATGTTTTTAAAGAAACTTATATGAATATTTTGATTTTTCTCCTTGTTTGACAAGATTTTGAGTCCTTAGGATTTGTAGATAATAAATTTGATGAATCAGCTTCTTAAAATGAATCACTATTGTTCCATTTTTGATAAGGTGTTAGATGTAACAATTACCTATGAGTTGATTTCTGTTGTTTCATTGGTGTATGTATCTCAAACAATGAGAATCACTTGGCATGTATCTGCTTCAATGCATTGACTGATTTATTATCTATCTAATTTTGCTGGTCATGCAAGAAGAGTGTATAACAAACCTGGCTTTATATCAACAAGTATGTCCCATAAACATGGAATTCTATGACGATTTTGAGCCTAGTTTAGTTTTGATGATGAGGTCCATATTGAAAGAAGGCAGATATGTTGCTACCTAACTTGTACTACAAGTGCAACTCATTAGATAATACAGGAGAAGTTACATGAGAGTCCCACTTATGGGGGATGGGTTGAAGCCAAAGGACCTACATCCTTCAACTTTGATAAGGTGTGTTTCAAAAAAGCTACCATGGTTTTCTTCATATCAGTTTTATATGTATATGTACATAATTAAGTATAGTTACCATTGCATTCCATACTCAGATCGAACCTCAACCATTTAAAAAAAAGGGGTCTGAAACATCAGATAAAGTATATTGGAATCATTTGTATTATTTTCTGATTTGATATATTGTTCACTTTTTTAGATTGTAAGATTCCAAGATAAAGAGTCTCATCAAATATTTATTGGACCTGAGGGTCAAAATGTGCATGAGCTCTATGTGCAGGTAAGTTATATATACTTATATATTCTTTATCCCTCCTTTTCTATAATTTGAATGAAACTTGACATGTGTTTTGCAAGCCAGGGATGACGGGGTTGGGTTTGTGGGATTTTTAGAGGCTATGATTTGATCAAGATTCATAAAATAAATTAACAATTTGATACATTTGTTTCAGAAAGTTAGTAGTGAGCTGGACCTTATTTCCTTGTAATTTGTCAGTAGCTATGTTGGGCTTAATGGGTCACACACTAACACTTTATTGTCATGACATTATAGCATTAAAGTTTTTGGGCCTAATAATGGTTGTTGGCCCAAGAAAGAGTTTGAATACCTATCTTAAAGAGAGAGGGGCGCATGAATGGAGTTAATGGGCTTGGATAGTCCAAGACATTATTAATTAATTTAAATAGTTAAATTAATTATCTAATATTTAAATTTGATAATTTAAATTTTGAATTTAAATATTTGAATTAACTATAGTAGTTAGTTTCATATCAAAAGGAGAAGATAAGAGCTAGATTTGAATTTGAATTCAACTAGCATCTTATCATGATCATGTCCTAGATTTTAGGAAGAAGTTTGAGGGCTGATTATGGGGCTTACATACGGCTGATATATGATTATCATTTGGCAAAACTAAATCTCAAGTAATTGACTTGGTCTTAGGAGGATATGATAGGAGGTTGTTGGCAATTTTTGAAATACAACAACGTTATCTTTTCTTCACGTGTGGGATGCTTCATAATCAGATTTTTTGGTTAAAAAAAAAATCTGACTCAAACTCTTCTACAAAGTGTGCTATTGTGATCATAGTTCTCTAATTGTTTTTTTTTTTGAAAAAAAAAACTATCCACCTTCCTCCACTTTCACATGCCCTTGTGTGAGTTTTGACAGAAAATTCAGCCACCAATATCATTTATTAGTGAGTCTCTTAGATAAGTAAAAACACTTTGAAACCTAACCTTCTTCCTCTCCATTGGTGTGCCTAGCCTGCCTCCTTTGGTGTTTGTTGGTGGTCTTCAAGAAGTGTTCTTGAGTCTTAACAAGAAGTGGTGTGGATCAACATTAGAGGGCTTGTATCTTCAAGCCTATCCTTGATCATCAAGTTACAAATATAAACAAGGTAACATCTATGTCCTAAAGAATGATTCTTGTGTGGTATGTGTGTTTCCGCTTGAAAAATTTTTGTTTTTCTCACATGCCTTCGGGCTTCATGGCCCTTTCTTACATAGGGTAGGTAAAAGAGACCTTGTTGTTTGCTATTAAAGAACAAAAGATTTGTTATAGTGGAACTCTAACCTTGTTTGGGTTGGAAGTGAAACTGGATGTAGCCTCCGGGGTTGAGAGGTGAACCAGTATAAATTTCTTGTGCATTTAAGTTTTAGTTCATGTTTCATTGAATTCTTGCTGTATTCAATTTGCTTATCATTTAAACTTTGATTCTGCACAAGAGTTAATTGATTGGTGAGGAAGATTGTTTTCTAAATTGGTTTTATTTAAGATACGATCCATATAAATTCTTCCGTTGTTACATTGTTCTGAAAGAAAATTTTAAAGAGGTCAAACCAATTCACCCCCCCCCCTCTTGGTTTGTTTGATTAGGTATTCATTATATTTTCAATTGGTATCAAAAGCTGGTTCTTGTAATTTGCTCAAGATCTTTTTCAAATCTTTGACAATGAATGCTAATCAAATAACATTCAAGGAGGGTGCCTCATTGAATAGACCTCCTTTGTTTGAA
This sequence comes from Glycine latifolia, assembly GCA_013407115.1. Lineage (NCBI taxonomy): Eukaryota > Viridiplantae > Streptophyta > Magnoliopsida > Fabales > Fabaceae > Glycine > Glycine latifolia. Next base: position 110,816 of record QARZ01041092.1, read on the forward strand.
GGATAACATTTTAGTTTTTGCAAAAACAGAATGCAAATCTTCATCCAATCGAATGACCCGGGTGCATGAATTGTATTGAGAAAGGACCTTTTATTCCTACCAAAGATGTTGATGGAAAATCAATACCAAAAGAATGGGATGAAATGTATGAAATAGAAAAGAAATTAACTCAATATGATTTCAAGGCAAAGAATATGATAACTTTTGCATTATCTTCTGATGAATTTTTCAGGACTGTTAGGTGTAAAAGCGCTAAGGAAATGTGGGAACTACTTGAAGTTACACATGAAGGAACAAATGATGTGAGAAGATCAAGGAAACACACTCTCATTCATGAATATGAAATGTTCAAAATGAGAGATGATGAGAACATCTCACAGCTTCAAACTAGGTTTACCCACATTGTGAATCACTTGCTTGGGCTAGGGAAAACCTTTGATGTAGAAGAACTGAACATCAAGATTCTCAAATGTCTAATAAGAGATTGGCAACCTAAAGTCACAGCCATTAAAGAATCAAAGGATTTATCAAAAATGTCAATGGCAACTATGTTTGGTAAGCTCCTTGAATATGAACTTGAATTATCTCAATTAACTCATGGTGAAGATGCAGATAAAAAGCATAAAAGTATAGCATTAAAGGCTACACCTTCAAAGATTGATAGAGAAGATGATTCAAGTGATGATGATGATGATGAGAACATGAATCTCATATTAAGGAAGTTTACCAAGTTTCTAAGGAAGAATAAAAGCAAAAGGCAACCTTAACAAAAGAAAAGAAATGACAGCACAAATAAAAATACCAACTCCTCCTCCATTACATGCTTTGAATGTCGAAAGCAAGGTCACATAAAGTCAGAATGTCCTTCATTAGCAAATAAACCACAAGCTGAAAAGAGACCAAAAAGGGATGGAAAGGCCATAAAAGCTTACATTGCTTGGGAGGATAATGAATCCACAAGTTCTGAATCCTCTTCAGAAAAAGAAGTTAAAGCTCACCTATGCCTTACATCTACTATTTGTGAAGAAGAAGAAGAAACATCAAGTACAGAATCTGAGGTATATTCTGATTATGATAATGTAGTTGATGCTTTTCATGAGATGCATAGTGAAGCTCAAAAACTAGCTAAAGCAAACAACAAGCTTAAAGGTGACTTAAGATGGCATGTATCTAAGCTGGCTGAATTGCAAGAAAATCTTTGTAAATTGAATGAGGAATATAACAAGCTTCTTTCAATTTACAAGGTAAATGGATGTACATGCTCCTTAGCCATCTCTAAGGTTGATAAATACAATGAATTGCAAAAGGAATTTGATGAGTATAAGCTAAGCAAAGAAAAAGAAAATATGATGTTGCAAACTAAAATTAGTGATTTGGTTGATTTACTAAGAAAATTCTATAAAGGAAAATGTAACTTAGATGAATTGCTAAGTGTTCAAAAACATGTTGTGATACTTATGGTTTAGGATATAAACATGGTGCCAAGAATAAAGGTAAAACTGTGTTTATACCTCCAAGACATAAATATCATAGGCAGTACCATCAACCAAATGCTTTTCATAGATTTGCTCATGCTAAGTCATCTAAATTTCCTACTTGCAATTATTGTATGTTAAAAGGTCATACATCATATAAGTGCTTTGCTAGAAGATTTTATGTTCCAAATGGAGATTGTATATGGATTGAGAAAAGAAAGAAAGCAACTAACCCCTTTGGACCCAACTTAAATTGGGTACCACTTGTCTCTTCTTAATTTGACTTGTGCAGATGTGTCTTAGAGCTAAATCATCAATTTGGTATCTAGATAGTGGATGCTCTAGACACATAACTTAACCACTAAAATCAAGGATGTACTCTATGTTGAAGGACTAAAGCACAATCTACTAAGCATTAGTCAATTGTGTGACAAAGGCTTTAGAGTCACCTTCAACAATGAAACTTGCTTGATCCATGAAGGCAAAACTGGAAAAGTTGCACATGTTGGCAAAAGGAAGGGTAACATCTATGTTCTATCCATTGACCATGCATTCATACATAAAACTGATTGCTTGATGAGTAAAGTAAATGAAACATGGTTGTGGCATAGAAGAACATCTCATATTAACATGCATCATCTCCACAAACTAATAAGAAAAGATTTAGTAATTGGTTTACCTAAGCTCAAGTTTGAGAAGGATAAGATTTGTGAAGCATGTCAAAGAGGAAAACAAACTAAAAACTCTTTTCAAAGTAAGAATATGATTTCTACTTCTAGACCTCTTGAATTGCTTCACATGGACCTATTTGGACCTTCGAGAACTATGAGCATAGGAGGAAACTTATAATAACCTAGGTTTAATAAATAAAAGAAAAGAAAGAAAGTTTAAAATTTGCTAAATTCTGTCAGAAAAAGCGTTAGCGACGGATTTTGCGACGGAATTAGCGACGGATTTTGCCTGTGAATAGTGCCACGCCAGTAGCGTGGGAATCCACGCTAGTAGCGTGGGAGACGCGCCTGGTTGGCGCGGTTAGCGTGGATTATGGCGCGGTTAGCGCCAGAATGGCCCTGGAAGCCATTTCTTGCGCATTCTTGGCGCTGATAGCGTGGGGATGGCGCTATTAGCGTGGGAACGCGGACTGGGGGCCTATAAAAGGCCATTTTGATGGATTCCAGGGAAGAAAATCCGTTATTCTTCTTCCTCGAGCTTCCTTCCGCCATTAATGACCAGAGAAGCTTCATATCTTCTCCATACTTCATCTAAACACTTGATAACCAACTAGGAAAGTGATTAGAACCTCGAGATGAGCTAGATCCTAGTTTCAATCTCTCGAAAAGATAGTCAATCGGAGAAATCCCGTTCTCTAGGGAACTTTGGGAAAACTGAGTTTGGAAGGGAAAGAAGGCGATTCAAGGACGCCAGAGCTTGGAGAAGTGATCCTCCAACCTTCCTCGACAGTTTTGAGGTAAGAAACGCAAGTTTTACCGATTAATTTGTGAAATGGTTCATGGGGTGAATAGTGACCCACTTTTGATAGAGCTAGAATTAGCTCTGGGTCCAGTTGAGAGATGTGTTTAGAATCATGTGAGGAGGAAGGATTAGCTTTCAGTTTGTGATTTGGAGAACTTTGATTTTGGCTCTAGGTTATGCATGGGTGACTTGGACTGAGTCACTTGATTTGAAACATGCAAGGGCCATGATGATGGGCTTGTTGTGCCTGAGAGGCCATGAGAACGGTGTCTTGTGAGATAGACCGTTCAAGCCGTGGAAATCCCTGTATAAGTGGATTGTGTGAGCTGTGATGCTCATTGTGAATGGCTGGGTTGAGTCTGTGGAGACTCTTAGGCCATGGTTGTGTTGAGACAGACCATTGAGGGTCTATGAAAAGGCTTAGAATGGATAAGCCTGATGAACCTTAAGCTAGATAACTTGGGTTGATGGAAAGGATTAAGATTCCTTTCCCAGAGGCAGTTGAGGACTGCTTGTTGAACTTGCATGTGTCTATATGCCTGTATGGTCTATAATATGTGGTTGTGTGCTTTGGTAGGGCTTGACACAACGGGCAGTAGTGATGCAGACCATCAGTTGAGCTAGAGCTGTGAGGCACGGCATGCCAGGTAAGCTCACTGTTCTGGGGTTTTTCCCTTAGTTGTGGTTTGCCACCCAAGTGGGTGATATATATAAATATATATCTGATTATGAGATGGCCTAGTGAGGGCTGGGCTTGAATGATTAACCCTAGGATAGACACTGAGATAGTGTGAGAATGAGAATGCACCTGAGGTTGCAGGTGATGGAACCTATACGATACTGCGATAGTATCGGGCTAGTTGAGGTTCCCTAGCCAGAGGAAGAGTTTGAGGACTCCCTGGAATAGCTGAGATTCCTTGGGAGGTGCCACTGCTCTCCGCTAAAGTCCTAAGGGTGGATTGCCCTGTATGGAGGTTCCTCCTTAGGCAAAGCTGTGAATGGTTGTTGGCTGATGATTTGATCCCTGTGATAGGGAAAAAAGCTGTGAATGCTTGATGATGTGTGTGCCTAACCCTGAGAAGGGAAATTGATGTGTATTGGCATGCGATGTTTGAAATGTGGACTGAACCCTGTGATAGGGAATTGATATGCATGCTGTGTTTGAGTAGTATCCTATGGTAATAGGATAGATGACATGTGATGGATATAGGCCTGACATGAGATGTTTCCTGTGATATAGAGGTAGCCTCCTTAGTGAGATGTTCCTATATTCACAGATGTAGCCTCCTCAGGCGAATTGTATTGAGACAGGATATGAGATGTAGCTCATGATAGAGGTCGGCCCGGTATATAGGAGTCCTCCAGACGTGGTTGTACCTATATATTTTCGGAGGTGCCTCTGATAGATAGTGATGTCCTGCCATGAGATGTCCTAGTACATATTGGATCCTCTGTGAGTGGGGATCGACATATATATATCTAGATGAAAGCCTCCGCAGGATGATGATGATAGGTGATAGATGGTGGTGACCATCGGAATCACATGGATATCGATAGATGGATGTGTTTGTGAAAGCCCTGAGTTGAGAGATTCCTCAGGCAATGTGTGTGAAAGTCCTGGGAATTGAGTGTCCTTGACAGGTGATCTTTTCCAGGCCAGGATGGTTACAGTTATGTTGTATCTCTAAGAGAAGGTATCCCGAGGGGATGAGAGTCTCTTAGAAGAGCCATATCTGGATGTGTGAAGTCCTGAGAGGTTTTCTCAGGCAACGTTTTATATAGTTTCTTGAGGCAGTGCCTCTGGTATGGAAAGTGTCCAGTGGTAGACACTTATGTGATGTACCTCTGTGAGAGCTCTGTCCGACGTTTATGAGAGCCGTTATGAGATATTGAGCCATGATTCTGGCTTGGCTCTGTTAGATGGTATTGAGATGGCTGTGAGAGCCAGGATGAGGTGTGATACCTCTGATACTGAGAGTATCTGGTCATGTTACCCTGTAGTGAGTTATAAGAGCTAGGATGATTTCCTAAGCTCGTTCCTGCTTTGGTTTTAGGAGTATGTTTGAGGTGAACCAGGGTAAGGGAAGATCTCCCAGGACCCTGAGCTTACTGAGATGTTTATCTCACCCCTGTTGTGGGTTGTGGTTTTCAGGTGTTTCAGAGTAGAGGAGTTACCACGAGGGCAGGAGGCCCTCGTTGAGTGTGCTGGAGTGGTCATAGGCTGCAGATGAAGACTAAAAGAGCCTTTGTGTACTCTCTGTCTAGTTCTCTGTATAAAGGCATGGTGTGAGTGTACACCAGTTACAATGTATATATATGTTGATGTATAAGATGAGGTTTTCCTCCTGATTATCTCTGTATGTTATGTCTGTTCTGTATCTCTGCCTATGTTGTGTTTGTTTTTACCTGGATCAGCAGGGGCTTGTGTTATATGTGTTCTTTTAATCTATGCATAATGTAATCAAGAAAAATGATTCTCTCGCTTCCGTACTGCGTTGGTATAACGCTGATAGCGCGCTTATGATATTATTAATGATAACACGTCTGGGGTGTTACAAAACTATTATGGTCTTGTTATTGTAGATGACTATTCTAGATACACTTGGACATTGTTCATTAAGTCTAAAAGCCAAGCATTAACAGCTTTTAAAAAACTAGCCAAGTTAATTCAAAATGAAAAGAGCTGTAATATTGTTTCAATTAGAAGTGACCATGGTGGTGAATTCCAAAATGAACGTTTTGAAAAGTTCTGTGAAGATTTTGGAATTAATCACAACTTTTCAGCTCGAAGAACACCTTAACAAAATGGTGTTGTGGAGAGGAAAACATATCACTTGAAGAAGGAGCAAGGACTCTTCTAAATGAAACAAAATTACCTAAGCATTTTTGGGCTGATGTAGTGAGTACTATTTGTTATACCTTGAATAGGATTCTCATAAGGCCTATTTTGAAGAAAACCCCTTATGAAATCTATAAAGAAAGAAAGCCAAACATCTCTCACTTTAAAGCATTTGGCTGTAAGTGCTTTGTTTTAAATAATGGTAAAGACAGTCTTGGCAAGTTTGACTCAAAAGCTGATGAAGCTATCTTTCTTGGTTATTCCTTGCAAAGTAAGGCTTATAGAGTTTTTAACAAGAGAACCTGTGTGATGAAGAATCTGTGCATATTGTATGTGATGAAACTAACCCTTCTCTAAAATAAGTTTTAAGTGACAATGATGCAAAAACTAAAGAGGAAAGACAGCAACCTATTGAAGACAATAAACAAGAAAAAGATGAAGCACAACAAGAATCTAATCAAGAAGCAGCCACACCTAAACACAAGGATTGGAGGACCACAAGAGATCTGTCATTAGACAACATAATCGGTGAAGTATCAAAGGGGGTGTCTACTAGATCTTCTCTAAGAAATCTTTGTTGCTCTATGGCTTTTGTATCACAAATAGAACCAACTAACATTGAACAAGCCTTATTAGATGAACATTGGTTAAATGCTATGCATGAAGAGTTAAATCAATTTAAAAGGAATAATGTTTGGGAATTAGTACCTAGACCATCCACTCACACACCTATTGGCACTAAATGGGTCTTTAGGAACAAGCTGGATGAAAGTAGCATCATAATAAGAAACAAAGCTAGATTGGTTGCTAAGGGTTACAACCAAGATGAAGGCATTGATTATGATGAGACTTATGCTCCAGTTGCTAGATTAGAGGCCATAAGGTTACTTCTTGCATATGCATAGTATATTAGATTTTAAATTGTTTCAAATGGATGTGAAAAGTGCATTTCTCAATGGTTATATTGATTAAGAGATATAAGTTGACCAACCTCCCAGTTTTGTAGATCATCAATATCCTAATCATGTTTACAGATTGAGAAAAG
>QARZ01041092.1:132647-153881 GCA_013407115.1 Glycine latifolia
CCATGATGATCACCAAGGAAAGCCCCATGAAGTAATTGCAGAAAAAAGAGAAGAATAGAAAAATAGAAATGAAGAAGATGAAGAACAATGAAGAACAAATGAGAGAAAATGAAGAACAAGCTTTTGATTCTAAAAACTAAAGAAAATAAATAATAAACTTGTTTCTTGAATAGTAAAAAGTGCTGTCCAAGTTTCACTAAGGTCACTAATATGTAGTGACTAAGTCTGAAGAAAAGAATGGGCCATGAACAAAACCCATCAATTCTAATTATTTGCTATTTACAACCATAAAATCAAATTCGCAGCTTAAAATTACAAGTGCAGAGGTTCCGATTTCGAAGCTTAAAATGACCCTCCAAATGACAGAATTGGCCTCGGGCTATTTCTAGCAAACTTGTAGATAGTTTTGTTATCTTTCCAGGGACTTCTAGAACACTCCATTCGGAGTTTCATAGCACTCTATAGGTCCTGCACAAGTCAGATATGTCAAGTGAGCAAAAATCCAAAAATACGCAACAATTAGCAATTAAGCCCACTTACTTGCCTAAGACAAAAACTGAATTAGAATAGGAAAATAAAGGTCCAAGAGAAGTCAAATAGGCTAAGAATGATAGACAAAAATTTAACTAAAAGCACTCTATCAATGACATTTGCTACAAAGACGGATGTAGAACCATCATTGTAAAGGGTACAAAACCGATGTAGAAATCATATCCTAACATGTTAATTTTTATTTTCCACTATGTTAGACCTCGTTGGTTGATCTTCCACTATTTAAATTGTAACTTAACACTTAACATTCTCTATTCTTTGCTAAGCAAAGTTATTTGTATTTAAGCTTAACTATCTATTCACTCATTGAGTGTTGTTAAATCATTCTATTCATCCAAACTTTTGTTTGTGAAAGTAATAGGAATAAAAGGTGGCAAAATGTGTATTCTAGGAAAACTGTTAATTAGGATAACTAATTGTTAGTTGTAACTAACTATTAGTTAGTAGTTAGAAGAGGAAGTATAAAGGGGTTGTTTGGGAGTTAAGGAGGGGGATTGAAGGTATTGTAGGAGGTTGTGATTCCTAGAATAATCATGAATACTTGTATGCCAAGAGTGGCAGGTCAAAATACTAGTTTGTAATTAAAGTTTTGATTAGTAGAATGCTTTACAGTTGAGTAAAGGAGAAATGCGTGTAGCTTTATTTGAGTGAACTAGTATAAATCAAGTGTTTCAATGTGTCTCTTGTGTGTTTTTATTGAGTATTCTTTTAAGCTATTTTTTATATTGTCTTCAAACCAATTGTTTAATAGAAAAACACTTGTGAAAATATTGTCTTGATAACACTAAGAAAACTATACTCTGTCATCTGTGGAAACACAAGTGTTTTCATGAAAATTGGTTTTTCTCATCCGTGGATGTCTTCTTTATTTCTATCCGTCTAAACTTACGATTAAAGTTTATATTTATCAAAAAGTTAGTATTTTTTATTAACACACTATTCAAACCCTCTTCTAGTGTGATTGTTGTTATTTCACCAGTGAAACACAATGTGGAGCAACAATCCTATTGGAGTCCCTGAATGGGGTTGTACTCAAGCAAGTGTTAACAATAACATTATCATTCACAAATAACCAAACAAAATATGAAGCGTGTGTAGTAGGTTTGAAAATAGCAATTAACATGAAGGTCCAAGTGTTAAAGGTGTTAAGCAACTCGAAATTAATGGTCAACTAGTTGAATGGAGAATTTTGATTTAAAGAGTCGATTTTGCAAAAGTACGTCAACAAAATAAGGGTAATGCAGGAAAGGTTTAAAAAGCTAGAATTCATCTACATTCCATGAGATAAAAAAAAAACAAGAGAAAATGTTGTCCAACAATGAGGAAAATGTTGTCCACTAAACAATCCCCACCCTGAGGTTTGTCATTATGATAGAAAGCCATGAAAGTTGGATGACACCAATCCTAGAATACATACAAAATGGCATCGACCCTGAAGATCAAAAGGATATGCGACAATTGCAAGGAAAAGTCACCAACTTCTGTATAATAGATGACAAAATCTACAAAAGGGGATTCACCCAACTACTCTTGAAATTCCTAAGAGCAACTAACATAGAATATGTAATGGCCAAGATACATGAAGGGTTTATGATCAACATTCTGGACACCAGACCTTAGCAAGGAAAATATTGAGAGCCAATTATTACTGGCCGACTATAGAAATTGAAAGAATTGACTATGTGCGAAGATGTGAAAAATGCCAAAAATGCGTTGACATCTTACATGCATTGACAAATGAATTGCCCAACCTGAAATCCACATGGGCATTTCTCTAGTGGGGAATCAACATACTATGAACTTTTCAAAGGCCTTCAGGGCAAGTCAAAATATCTGGTGGTAGCGGCTACTATTTCACTAAATGGGTCAAAGAAAAATCAATTGCTACCATAACCTCTAAAAATGGTTAATATCTCATATTCAAGACAAAAATCTGTAGGTTCGAAATCCTTGACATCATAGTGATCGATAATGGCACTCAATTCATTGATAAGTAATTCTGCCAGTTGCTATCAATATTGAACATCAAGCAAAGGTTTACCTTAGTAGATCATCCTCAAATCAATGATTAAGCTGAAGCAGCAATTAGATCACTTTAAGAGGCCTAAAGAGATGAGTATAAAAGGCTAAAGGAAGTTGGGTAGAGCAATTGCCAAATCTTATGGGTCTACATGGCAATCCTACATTTCGCCTCAAGAAAAACCTCATTTAGGATGGTATACAACATCAAAGTAGTCATTCCCGTAGAAATAGGGCAGCCGACCTTAAGAATCACAAACTTGAACTTGAATTAGAAAGAGAGAAACTTCAAAACCGAGCTTGACCTCATCTAAGAAAGAAGAGAGGTCACCATATTAAGAGATGTTGCACCAAAAAGAAAAATAGATGTTAGGTACAATAAAAAGGTCATCTCGCACACCCTTGAGAATGACGACTTGGTTTTGCATAAAGCCGACATTGGAAGGAAAAACAACCACCATGAAAAATTTGCAGAAAACTGGGGAAGAGCATATAGAGTAGTAGCAAAAATCGAAAAATGAGCTTATATTTTGGAAATGCTTTTGGGAGAGAGAATTTATGCACTAGGAAAACATCTAACCTACACAAATATTACAACTAAATAAAGAAAATAAAAAGGGTGAGAAACAAAAAATATATTCCTAGATATTATTTTTTGATTGTTGCAAGAAAATAGGGTAACACATACACTGCCTATGTACCCATTTTGCAAAGGATATTAAAAAAATGAGAGTTTCTACAAAATTGCCTAAAAATTGATAGCTGGAGAAAAGTCCTATTGTAGGAAGATGACTTGTTAACATACATGTTGGCACCTCGGGAAATGGGTTCCCAAACCGGGGTAATATCTTAACAAAAGACCTTTGAAATTTGTAGGCACCATGGGATATGGGTTCCATAATATCGAGGTAATATCTTATGAGAAAACCTATGAATCTGTAGGCACCACAGGAAATGGGTTCCTAAATTGGGTAATATATTGTCAAAAGACCTTTGAAATTTGTAAGCACCTTGGGAAATGGGTTCTCAAACTTGGGTAATATCTTATAAAAAGACCGACAGAATCTGTAGGCACCCTGAGAAATGGGTTTCCAAACCAAGGTAATATCTTAACAAAAGACTTACAAAATCTGTAGGCAATTCGAGAAATGAATTCCAATACCAATGTAATATCTTATCAAAAGACCTACAGAATCTATAGGCACCTTGGGTAATTGGTTCCCAAATTGGGGAATATATCATCAAAGACATATGAATCTAAAGGCACCTTGGGAATTGGGTTCCCAATCCTGGGTAATATCTTACCAAAAGACCTATGAAACCTATAGGCACCTCGAGAAATAGGTTCCCATAATGGGGTAATATCTTATCAAAAGACCAATGAAATATTTAGGCACCTGGGAAAATGGTGTTACAATAATCACAAGACAGAACGAGGCTTTCTATCTGATAAGTGCCATATTTTAGTAAAAACAAGGTTATAATGCTAGACACTTATCTTTTGATTTTAGTAAATTTCTTTGATTAAATTGCCCTAAACCTAGTTGTTCTATATTTTGTAATTATATAGGGTGTTATTCACATTTTGGAAGATTTATCCACTTAAATTCTGAGATTTAATAAAGTTCAATGGTATCCGGAGCATCCAAGTAACCAAAACAAGCACAAACGGGCAAAAAGGGGCAAAAAGGACATTTCCTGAAGCAAATTTGCCCAAAACTCGCCCAGGCTAACACCTTTATTTAGCTCGCCTGGGCGAATGGTTGTTTCCAAAATTATGTTTTAACTCGCCCAAGCAAGTAAAAATAGGCAAAATTGGTCGCCTGGGCGAGTGGACTTAAGCTGATCACCACTTTCTATAAATAGGCATGCAAAGTGAACATGGAAGTATGGTTTTTTGGAGAGAAAGCGTGAGGAACAGCCCAAGAGGCTTAGAGAGAGGTGAGAGAAGAGAGAAAAGGAGTGGAAACTCTGCATAAATGGGTTGGGGATCGCTACCTTTGTCATGTCTTATGTTGATCTCTTGCTTTGCACCATGATCGGTTAGTTTCTCCTAAGGATTGGATGTAATCTTTTGTACCCTTATGTATCTCTTTTAATATTTTATATACGTATGAATATTTTCTAATCATTCTGGTAATTTCATTCTATTATTAATGCTTGATTCTACTTGATCACTAGTTTCATGAAATTGGATTCTAAGCTTGACTGGAAAGTGCCCTTAGGATTTGAACTTAATGATTTTAATTTTTACATTACGTTGCTAGGAATAGAGCATAATGTTTAGATTGCAAAAAGCACGAGATTATGATTGTAATGTTGGGTTATTTACTTCGTATGCGAGGGATCGATATTCGATAAATATCCTTAGAATTCTCAAATGCGAGGGATCTATTCGGGGTGAATTAATGTGTGCATCAATAATGATGGAAAATGATTTATACATGGTAATATTAATTGAATACTGATGGTATGTTCTCTTCAATTAATTTCATTTATTAGTTCTGTTATTTCTTTAATTTTTGACGCACTATTTACATTATTTCCGTAAAACCATCAAAACTTCGACCATGCTTGTTGTACATAAACTATTAAACTGTTACTTTTATTTAAATTAACCGAGTAACTCAAGTCCCTGTGGAGACGATATTTTATAAATTTTGTAACCTGCAATGAGATTGGTACGCTTGCCAATAGTCTAACACTATCTTGATGACAATAAAACAAAAACCAAGCAACATTAATTTTCACCAATAGATAAACTTGAATGAGATCCCAAGGAACCTTCATGTCGACAAATAAATCAACCATGGATGCTCCGAGGCAGCATAGAAAACATACCCTATAATAGGGCTAGCCGGAGAAAACCAAATCAAAAACCAGTGAATGTCAGTCAGCTTTAACGAGGGGTTCCTTCAAAAACCAAGGACAAGTGTGGATGATGATGCTCAATGACCATAGCATTACAACACCTCGAGAAAGGATCCTAGGCGCAAAGTCTACACAATCAAAATAGGCTGACAACGAGGTGGTTCTACCAATGGAAGGACCCCAATACCATGCTATAAAAAGCACATTGAGCCTGTAACACCCTGAAATTTCGATAACTGAAAATAGATGTTTGATGTATTTCTTATATTATTTTATTATTTGATTAGTTTGGATTATTTTAAATTTTGTTTGAATTATCCATGTGCAATTGCTTGGTGTAGATGTCAAGTTATGTGGAGTTTGTTTGAGCTGCGTTGAAATTGAGTGATTCCGAGTTTGGCTCAAAAACTGTTTTGGTAAAATTACTATTCTGGATTGGTTAACCATTGGATCATCTTAAAATTTTACAAGTAGGCTCCTAACCCACATATCTCACCTTAAAATTCCATCTGAAGCATGAGAAATTAATTTTTCACAGAAGCAAAAATTTTAAAATTAAGTCAGCTCGCCTAGGCGAATTTTGGCAGGCATTTTGGCTCACCTGGGTGAGTCAAGTCAATTATAAGTACGAACACCAGCATCCAAACTAAAAAAAATGGCCGTCTTCTCCCCCAAAACAGCCACCCAACCCCCTCCCCCTCCTCCTCCACCAACCATGGCCACCAGTGACCACTAGGAGCCACCATCACTTGCCGTTGGACCACCACACGAAGAGAAATACTTTAATCAAAGGGGAATCTTCAAAACTCAACTTGAGGATTTTGTAGAGAACGGAGCCTCCAATCTTCCTTTCTTGATTTCTTTGACGTAACCATGGTTTCCTTGTCTTCTCTTAGCTAGTTTGAAGTCTCTCTTGATATCTCTTGTGATTCGGGTACCGTTATTGGTTGTTTTTATACTTCCTTTGAAAACCCTTTAAAAATGAGATGTTGTAAAAGTTTCCCTTTTATGAAATTGATGTCATTTTCGTCACATTGGTGTAATCAGAATTTCAAAATGATGTCTTTTGATGTGAACTCCCAAAACACCGTTTAGCCCCTTTTCAATTTGAGTTTGGATTTGTTTCATGTTTCACTTTGGTTAGTCCTTGAATTGAAATCTTTGGTAGATTTCAAAGGCTGAAGAAGAGTTAGTGAGTGGAAAAAAAGACAAGAGTGAACCTTATAAAAAAAGTCTTACAAGAGTGAAATACGAGGTTGAAGAGTGTAAACACTTAGTGAGTGGTAAGGTCCAATATTTTATTTATTTTACTAACATTTTCTTGTAGCAATGGCGTATGAAAGTGATGGTGATCCACCTTCCCCTAGAACCGCTAAGCTAATGGCTTCATTGGCTAAGAAAATGGATAAGTTTCAAAGAAATGTTGAAAGGAGGATGAGAGACAGATTTGATGAGATACAAAGAAGCACTCTAGAGTTGAGTGGGAGAATGGAAGACATGGAGAGAAGGAGACATCATAGGTCACCTCATTCTTCTCAAAGGAGTGATGATGGCTATGAAGATGGTAGAAGACATAGGCATCAGAGGAATAGTGATGGCATTGATGATGTGAAGGTCAAGCTGCCCAAGTTCCTAAGTAATTATGACCCAGAGGCTTACCTTTATTAGGAGATGAAAGTCGACCAAGTTTTCAATTGTCACAATTTTAGTGAACATAAGAAAATGAAGTTTGCTAGCTTAGAATTTGAGGGATATGCCATGGCATGGTGGAATCAAGTGCAAATGGAGAGAGCAAAATTGAGAAGACATTGACCGAACACTTGGTTGATAATGAAAGGAATCATTAGGGATAGATTTGTTCCACCTCAATATATAAGGGATTTGCATAACAAATTACAAAGACTCTATCAAGGAAGTAAAAGTGTTGATGATTATTACAAAGAGATGGAGATTTCTTTGATGAAAGCAAACATTGAAGAGACTAATGAGGCTACAATGGCTAGATTTTTGAATGGTTTGAATAGGGACATTCAAGATGTTGTAGAGCTTCAAAGCTACAACACCCTGGATGAACTTATACATAGGGCTGTGAAAGTGGAGCAACAATTGAAGAGAAAATAAGCCTACAAGAAGTCTTCGTATGGTTATTCATCTTGGAAGGATAAGGACACTTCTAAGAATAAGGGTTTTTCTTCACAACATATTGAAAGGAAGTCTTCAAGAGGTAATCCTACTTCTCCTACTCAATCCCCTTCCAATAAATCTAGTTCAATTAAATGTTTTAAATGTTTGGGTAAGGGTCATATTGAATCCCAATGTCCAAACAAAAGGAACATGATTTTGTTAGAAAATGGAGAGGTGAATAATGAGTCTTCTAAAAGCTCTCATAGGTCCTCTAGTGATGGGGAGAATGATGGTTTTCTTCAACTAGAAGAGGCAAATCTTTTAATGGTAAGAAGACTCATGGAAAATTTGTGCAAAGATCAAGATGATACACAGAGAAATTTTTTTTCATTCTAGATGCTTGGTGAATGGAAAGGTTTGTTCTCTTATCATTGATGGAGGAAGTTGTACCAATGTTGCAAGCACTAGATTAGTGGAGATGCTTGGTTTAAAAACCACCCCTCATCCTAAGCCTTATAAATTGCAATGGTTGAGTGACAATGGTGTGTTGGTTATGGATAAGAAAGTGTTACTTACATTCTCCATTGGAAAATATGTTGACAAAGTGCTTTGTGATATGATTCCCATGGAAGCTGGGCATGTTTTGCTTGGTATACCGTGGCAATATGATCAAGATGTTATCCACAATGGGGTCACCAATCGATATTTTTTCTTACATAAAGGTAAAAATGTATTTCTCTCACCTTTGTCTCCAAGTGAGGTGTGTGAGGATCAAATAAAAATAAGATTGAAAAGAGAAAAAGAAAAGAAAATCAAAGAAGAAAAAAGTCTTTTGAGTGAGAAAAATCTAAATGAAAAAGATAGCAAAAAGAGCGAAAAGAAAGAACGAACAAAAATAGAAAGAAATAGTGAAAAACAATTAGTGATAAAAGAAAGTTTCTTCATTAAACTTAAGAAGGTAAAAATAGTGATGCTAGCTAGATAACAAATGTATTTACTCATTCCAAATTATATGTGCTTGTCTTCTAGTGCCCTTGAGTTTCCTCAAGGTTTTGATACACTTTTAAAGGAGTTTGAGGATGTCTTTCCACAAGACATACCCTATGGCTTGCCTCCTTTAAGAGGAATTGAGAATCAAATTGATCCTGTTTCGAGAGCTTCACTTCCTAATAGGGCTGCCTATAGGAGTAATCCAGAAGAGACAAAGGAGATTCAAAAGCAGGTTGAAGAGTTTATGCAAAAAGGATGGGTGAAGGAAAGTTTAAGCCCATGTACAATGCCGGTCATCCTAGTCCCTAAGAAAGATAGCACGTGGAGGATGTGCACGGATTGTAGACCCATCAACAACATCAACGTAAGGTATCAACATCCTAATCCTAGACTTGATGATAGGGTAAACAACTCTACCACTTCTTTTTCTCCTTTTGAGGTCGTTTATGGTCTTAACCCATTATTCCCTGTTGATTTAATTTCCTTACCTAATGATTCTTCTATTTTTGAGTATGAATGAGCTTTCTAGAGCCACTTTTGTTAGGAATCTCCATTGAATGGTGCAAAATCAAATTGAGAGGAAGAAGGAGCAATATGCATGACATGCCAACAAGGGGAGAAAGACCATGGTATTTGATCCCGGAGATTGGGTTTGGGTACATCTAAGGAAGGATAGGTTTCCTTTCCAAAGAAAATCTAAACTCCAACCTAGGGGTGATGGTCCTTTCAAGATCCTTCAGAGGATTAATGACAATGCCAACAAGATTGACTTGCCAAGTGAGTATGGGGTGAGTTCTAGTTTTACTATCACTGATCTTTCTTCTTATGATATAGGTGTTTTTAATGCAAATCCGAGGACGAATTCTTTTCAAGAAGGAGGGGATGATAGAGGACTATCCAAAGAGCATGAAGTTCTAGAAGCACTCCATGAATTCAAGGTTCCAATGACAATGTCCAAAACCAAGCTTCTACAAAAAGATATGACTAAGAGAATCATGGCTGGACTATTTAACGAGGGCAAGAATGGAGGAAGACACAAGGAGCTTTGGAGCACCATGAAGATTGTAAGAGAGCTCACTTAGAGCGAATAACGCGCTTAGCACAATTCCTTTCGTAATTTTTGTATTGTTGTAATTTAGTAATTTCTTATTTGTGTAATGGGCCTCAATGTGGACTTAAATAGGCCCAAACTATGAGTTTTTAGGTTTTATCAGAGGCTTAACTCTATAAGTAATCAGACATTGCTAGTTTTGAATAACTTTTGATTGAATAATATTAAGCATTTTCTTGAATTGAGAGTTTAGCCTCTTCTTGGTTCTTGGCTGAACCCAAATTGATTCTTATCAAGAAAGCTTTCATTTGTGGCGAATCCTCTTCAACTTAACGTTCCAACACAGATCGTGGCGTCTTCTTTATCTTTCCCACCTTTTATCTATAAGTTTTACTATCTATCATTGGTATCTTGAAATTAGCCATTGGAAACGATCCAATCCAAGCATTCATGCCTTGGTAGTCATCATTTACACTCGTAAAGTCGACAATGCCTTTCGGAGACAATATCGGCTAAGGTGCAACTGTTCAGAGGTAAATATCAGCTTTACATGTCATGGATAGGTGACGCATGACTTGACACACATAAGCTAACTTGAGGATAATAAGTGGACAACAAATTCAACAGTAGCATAAGTCAAATACGACCTAGCAATAACCGACTTATAATAAATACACAATAAGTTTGCCTAACCCTCATAATCGGGCCCCAATGTGAACACTTAAAATAAGCCACATGGTCAATAGCGCCACAATAATATCACTATAAATAGACATCTTGTAACCAAATGACAGACTATTACAATGACACTCACATTTAAACACATTCGATTCCTAAGATCTCAGTCTCATCCTCTCTTCTTTTCTCATTTCAATCTACGTTGGATGAAACAAATCACACTTGTGCCCTACACCATAACATTGATCAATTGGAACTAAAAGTGTTGATCGAGTTGATCCTCACCGTTAATACAGGCAACATATTCTCGAAGGCTAAGAGTAACAAAAACAATTCCAAGAAAGCTCGGTAGATAAATATTAGAGTATTTGAAAAAAGAAAAACAACAAATTAGAGTAGAATGAAAAGAGAAGACTTTTTTCTCTCGAATTTATATAGTGCATGTAATTTATGATTTTAATGACCAGAAGTTAACATTAATATGATATTAATTTTCATTAATAGCTATGAAAGTATTGAATTTAAAAATAATTCCATTTATTGTTTTAATATCATTCACATAGACATGTATAGGTGGGCGCACACTTATCTTCTTTTTTAAAATGGTCCAATTGATACACACGTAAAAATTGGGTCTGCTTACGGCGAAGTAGCAAAAAACCAATGCATCTGTGAATCACTTTTATTTTTTTTAACCTATAGTAGTAATTGAATTAATCTGTTTTACCTGTAGTAGCGTGTTAAAAGATCATATGCTTTATAATAAAATAAAATAACATAATTAAGATACGTTTGTTAATTTGCTGGAAGGGGTCTCCGTCTTGATAATTAACATTAACTCTCTGTCTTGGAATTCCAATTTGAGTACGCATATATTTCCAAAACTTTTGTTTTTTTCTTCTTCTAAATATCTTAATAAAAATTTAATTGATTAAGATTTAATTATTTAATTGCTAATACATATACATTTTCCTCGAAACAAGTCAGATATGCTCTTTCTAATATCTACCATCTTAAATGTGTTTGGGCTTGAAAATTATATCTACCTTAATACAATGACACTTTCTTTTATTTTAAACTAATTGAAAAATAATGACACATTATCTACATCTAGGAGACCATGTTAATTTATAGTTTTGTTAATAATTTTAAGTGATTTGAATAAAAAAAATGCTATTTTATTGTTTATTTTTTAACGTGATTTTATAACATAAAATACCACTTTATTAGTGATACTATTCCATAACAATTTTTACCCAAATCATCAAACAGAAACAAACATACTACTACATTATAACAAAAAAAAAAAACTGCATAATCAATGTCAAGTCATGAGATCCCTTTCCGCATATTAACAAACTTATTTTGTTTTGTTATTTTATATTATTATAAGCATATAATTATTTAACCTGAAATTACGGGTAATTCACCTGCTACTACGGGTAAAAAAAGTGATTCACGGGTGTATTAGTTTTTTTTTTATACTTCACCCTAGTCAGATCCATAAAAATTAATATCTTTCTTCTTTATTAGTTGTTGCTACTGAATTATATTTAAGGATATTTTAAAAAAAAATATGTATGGGTGTTATGAATATTAAAAATTCTATTTTTTTTAGGAGTTATTATATTTTTTTAATTATTTCCATTCTTTACCTAAAACATCTCTATATGCTAAATTTATTTCTTATAGAAAAATTATAATATATATATATATATATACACATACATATATCAAAATAATACTTAAAATTTATTGTTGTTTAAAAGTCAGTTTATGAAGCATAACTTAAGTAGAGAAATGTAAATATATATCACGTATGTATGGATAGCCGTTGAGATTTAAATGGTCCTAATGATATTAAATCAGATTTAAAGATATGAAAAAGTTAGGAATACATCACATCAATGACAAAACTATATACATTATGTTGAAAATGATAAATTATAATATAATCACACACATAAATATATTTATAAATAGAGAGGACATATCATATGAGCGAAAGATATTTTATATGATAGTGAGATTAAATTTGCAACCATATAATAAAACATGGACGATCAAAATTTAATGTCATGTGACCACTTAAAAAGTTTTTACTTTTGACATTAAATCTTAATCCTTCATATATTGTTATATGGTTCTGATTTAATACTCTTACCCTCATAGATGTTTCTTCTCATAAGATATGTCGTATATATATATATATATATATATATATATATATATATATATATATATGTCAAAACCAAGTTACTAACAATGTCGTCCAATGAATAAAACCAATTTTTGATGAAATCAAAAAACTGTATTCCAATATTTTGATAAAATAATGTTTCACAAAGGTTTTTCAAAAGAACACTTTTCTGACTAAGTGTGCGAAGATAAGTTTAAGAAAATGTTAGGTCTGGATAACCACTCTTCTCATCTGTCTTGGATTTTGATGCATAACAATAAGAATAAATTATTGATATTCGATTGAGTTGTTGACAAGTGGACATGATCAACATGTTACAGGATTCAACTATCATTACTAGAAAAAAAACATTCAACATCGGTTTTTTCTGGACATTCAACATTGGTTTTTAACCAATGTTGATACTACCGACATTGAAAGTGTAACACTTGAAATTTCGAGTTTCTGAGATAGATGTTTGATGTGTGTTATGTTGCTTGATTGTTTAATTTATTTCATAATTTGCTATTTTGTTAGGCTTTTTTTCTTGTTATGCGTGTTTGGTGAATGTTAGGTTAAGTCAACTATGTTTTGTCTGTGGTTGTTGTACGTACACGCTAAGTGAGCTTGTCAAGTCATTTATATAAGTAGCAGAGTGGCACAACTGAAGCGTGTTCTTTCTTCTTTTGCGCTTTTCTCTCTAACTTTCCACACCCTAAAACCACTCCCTTCAACCACTCTAAACCACCGAAGACCACCGTAGCTTGCCGCAGAACCCCTACGCCAAGAGTAACCTCATGACCGAAGCATAAGTCTTCGAAAACCCTTCTTGAAGTTTGAACAAGAACGGAGACCCAACATTTCTTTTCTGGGCTTCATTGAGAGCGTTGTGTCGAACAAGCTCACGCTTCAAAGGATAGTGTTATAACATCGCCAGACTGCAATAGAAGAACTCCTGGTTAGGTAAGGGGAGTTTATTATGTTGATAATTAGTTTTAGATACCATACTTGGGGGCTAGGGAGTCCAACTATGAAGATAACTGCATGTCTCTGTTGTGTGATGATTTTCAAGAATATTTATGTCTTTTAACGAATGGGATGTGAAATGTTATGATTAATAATGTTTTGTGTGAATATATTGTCATTATAAGTATCCCCTGTTCGTGAAGTTGATGTCTACTGCTGTGAACTCCCAAAACACCTTTTGACGGTATGTTTGTGGAGGTGAAGGCTACCGGGTCAGTGCTATCGTTTTCCCCTTCTTTAGAGCGACCAGATTCCTTTCTCGGACTCGTTTCTTCTCTTTAGAGATGTTGAGCTCATTTACCCTCCTTTAGAGTTACTAGGCTCTCTTCCCGGGCTCGTTCCTTCTCTTTAGAAATATTGAGCTCATTTCCCCTTCTTTAGAGTTACTGGGTTCCTTTCCCGGGCTCGTTTCTTCTCTTTAGAGATGTTGAGCTCGTTTCCCAATAGTGACTGGATTCTTTTCCCGGGCTCCTTTCTTCTCTTTAGAGATGTTGAGCTCGTTTCCCAAGAGCAACTGGGTTCCCTTCCCAGGCTTGTTCCTTCTCTTTAGAGATGTTGAGCTCAATTCCCCTTCTTTAGAGTTACCAGGTTCCTTTCCCGGGCTCATTTCTTCTCTTTAGAGATGTTGAGTTCGTTTCCCAAGAGCGACCAGGTTCCTTTCTCGGGCTTGTTTATTCTCTAGAGACATGGAACTCGTTTCCCTTCTTTAGGGTGACTGGGTTCCTTACTTAGGCTTGTTTCTTCTCTCTAGAGATGTTGAACTCGTTTCCATTCTTTAGAGTGACTGGGTTCCTTACTCGGGCTTGTCTCTTCTCTAGAGATGTTGAACTCGTTTCCCTTATTTAGAGTGACCGGGTTCCTTACTTGGGCTTGCAGCTTATCTCTGGAAATGTTGAACATGTTTCCCTTCTTTAGAGTGACCGGGTTCCTTACTTGGGCTTGCCTATTTTCCCTAGAGATGTTGAACTTGTTTCCCTTCTTTAGAGTGACCGAGTTCCTTACTCGGGCTTTCCTCTTCTCCCAGCGATGTTGAACTCATTTCCCTTCTTTAGAGTAACCGGGTTCCTTACTCGGGCTTGTCTTTTCTCTCTAGAGATGTTGAACTCGTTTTCCTTCTTTAGAGTGATCGGGTTCCTTACCCGGGCTTGTTTCTTCTCTTTAGAGTTGAGCTTGTTTCTTTCTTTAGAGCCGCCAAGCTAGTGAACCATCTCAGCATCACTAGTTTACGTTGTGTTTACGATTGATGTGTAATTAATGATTGTATATGATAATGTTGGAATAGTGAAGGTTGGCATATGAGGTGATAGCATTGATGATGGTATGGTTGTGTGCTATGCATATACTGGATAATGCTATGATCGATTGGTTACCCTTGCGAGGAAGGATTTGTTCTTGGTCACGATCATTGCATCAGTGAGCCCATGTTGGGGCGGTATGTATGTACATGGGGTTGCATGGCAGGTCACCCTTGCGAGGAAGGATTTGTTCCTGGCCGGGTCATGCATTGATGATGCCCATGTGACATACTTCATTTGTTTTACGGAAATATGATGATTGGCTTTAGAGTACGGAGGTACTGGGGGGCACATCTGGTTGAAACTCCTTTACTGAGACCCATGGCTGATCATCAGTGGGGGGAGCGGCCTGTGCACGACAGAGTGACCTTGACATCCTGCTGCATCATCTCCCTGTGTTATGTGTCTGCTATGTTTCTCTGTGCATGTTAGGTTGTTTGTTGAATGTTTGAGTATTGAAGTGACAAATTGTTTTGTGCTGATTTGGACTGTTTGTGTTTGAAACTTGCGTATAGTGTTGCTATTAGCGTAGTCATAGTATGTTCGTATTTCTTATGTCTGCTATACCATAAATCTCAATGCCTTGTTATGAGTTATCAGACTGGCCATCTGTATAATTCATGATAACACAAAGGGACATTATGGCAAGCATTCAGGAATACAAAGAGTGAAGAGACGATGTAGGATTGTTTTGTGCTTGTTGTGTGTATTCCTTCCAGGTTTTCACTTCTTGCTATGCGCAAGAAGTGATGGCTGGTAGGAATGTCCGTGCTATAGTTGATGCCCTACAAGCCTCTAGCTCAGGCTTTAGGGAACCAAAATAGAGGAGAAGTTGTTTGGGAGCTGTGGAATATCAAGGGCTAGATCGCTTAAGCAAGGAAACATGACGGTAGCTTATGCGGCTAAGTTTGAAGAGTTAGTGAGGTACTTCCCTCACTACCAAGGAAGAGATGGTGAAAGTTCCAAGTGTGTGAAGTTCCTGAATAGCTTGCGACCTGAGGTGAAGCAAGCTGTGAACTATCAAGGTGTCCGCCAGTTCCCATAGTTGGTCAATATGTGCAGGATATGGGATGAGGATTCTCGAGACAAAGCGGTCTATTATCGGAATACAGGCCCAATGACGAACAAGAAGACTGGGTTGCTAAACCATGCAAAACCTTACACCATCCCTCCTAAGCCATATGGTCATCGTCCTAACAATCAAAGAGTTGCTGCTTTGGGATTTCCTAGTGGTAATGGTAGCAGACCCACTACCTTTCCAACCTGGATCACTTGTTTCAAGTGCAGTAAGCCCGAACATCTCTCTACTAACTGTATGCAAGGATACCTGCTTTGTTACAAGCAGAAGGGTCACTTCAAAAGGGACTGCCCATATCCTAAGAGAGAGCAGAATGGTGGAGGCCTACATAACCTACCCGGACATCCGAAAGCCACAGGGAAAGTCTTTACTCTTAGTGGTGTTGAAGCTTCAAAATCCAACGATCTAATCCAAGGTAAATGTTTCATAAGCGAGATTCCATTACTTGTGCTTTTCGACTCCGGTTCAACCCATTCGTTTATATCCTGGTTATGTGTAAAGAAACTTAAATTTTATGTGTCTCCTTTGAACGATGAGCTTGTGGTTGAGACCCCGGCTAGTGGGTTTGTTTTAACTTCCGAGGTGTGTTTGAATTGTATTGTAGAAATTTCTGATAGAAAATTCTATGTTGATCTGATTTGTTTGCCTCTTAGCCAGATTGACGTTATTTTGGGAATGGACTAGTTATCTTCTAACCATGTTTTGTTGAATTGTTTTGATAAAACTGTTGTGTTTAGCAATTCAGATGTGAGAAATAGTGGGATGTTTATCTCTGCCAACCAGATTACGTCATCTTTGAAAGAAAGTTCTCAAGCGTACATGATCTTGTCAAACCTGGAAGTAGAGACCAAGGTTTCTCTAGGTGACCTCCTCATTGTTAAAGAGTTTCCAGGAGTGTTTCCTGAGGATGTATCTGGTATACCACCTGAAAGAGAGATAGAGTTTTCTATAGATTTGGTGCCTGGTGCTGGACCCATATCTATAGCCTCTTATAGGATGTCTCCTATAGAATTAGCTGAGCTTAAGAAGCAGTTGGAAAAACTGTTGGATAAGCAGTTTGTGAGGCCTAGTGTGTCTCCGTTGGGAGCACCAGTGTTGTTAGTGAAGAAGAATGATGGAACCATGAGGTTATGTGTAGACTACCGCTAGCTAAATAAGGTGATGATTAAGAATAAGTATCCTTTGCCTAGAATAGATGATCTTATGGATCAGCTGGTAGGAGCTTGTGTGTTTAGTAAGATAAACCTCAGGTCGGGTTACCATCAGATCCGTGTGAAGTCTGAGGATATTCCAAAGACTACTTTTAGGACCCGCTATGGTCACTACGAGTATTTGGTTATGCCCTTTGGTGTGACTAATGCTCCTAGTGTGTTTATGGATTATATGAATAGGATTTTTCACCCCTATCTTGACAGCTTTGTGGTAGTTTTCATATATAATATTTTGGTGTGTTCTAAGACTAGAGAGGAGCATGAGGAGCACTTGAGGTTGTGCTGCAAATCCTTGAGGATCGATTACTTTACGCTAAGTTGTCCAAGTGTGAGTTTTGGTTGGAGAAAGTGAGTTTCCTAAGACATGTGATATCCCAAGGAGGTATAGCTATAGATCCTTCTAAAGTAGAAGTCGTTCTTGAGTGGAATAGCCCCAAGTCGATGTTCGAGATTAAGAGTTTTCTGGGCTTAGCAGGATATTATCGGAGATTCATATAAGGTTTCTCCAAGATAGCTTTACCTTTGACCAAGCTGACTCCTAAGGGTCAAGCTTTTGTGTGGGATGCCCAGTGTGAGCATTGTTTCCAAACCCTTGAGGAAAAGCTAACAACGGCACCTGTGTTAGTTTTGCCTAACCTAAGAGAACCCTTTGAGGTGTTTTGTGACGCATCAAAGATGGGTTTAGGAGAAGTGTTGATGCAGAATGGTCGAGTAGTGGCCTATGCTTCTAGACAACTCAAGGAGCATGAAAGGAATTATCCTACCCATGATTTGGAGTTAGTTGCAGTAGTGTTTGCTTTTAAGATATGGAGGCATTACCTTTTTGGCTCCAAGTTTGAAGTGTTTAGTGATCATAAAAGCCTAAAGTATTTGTTTAGTCAGAAAGAGTTAAACATGCGGCAGAGGAGATGGTTAGAGTTTCTTAAGGATTATGATTTTGAGCTTAGCTATCATCCCAGCAAAGCCGATGTAGTGGTTGATGCCTTGAGTAGGAAGTCCTTGCATATGTCCGCTTTGATGGTTAGGGAGTTGGACCTTTTGGAATAGTTTAGGGACCTTAGTCTGGTGTGTGAGCTTACCCTAACAGCGTGAGATTAAGAGCTTTGAGGATTACTAGCGGATTGCTAGAAGAGATCAGAGAGGGCCAGAAGTTTGATCCTTTTCTGAAAACCCAGTTAGAAGCTATAGCATCAGGAAGAGATAGTAGTTTCCACATGGGATCAGATGGAGTCTTGAGGCTTCAAGATAGAATCTGTGTTCCCAATGTATCAGAGCTTAGGAAAGTGATCTTAGAGGAAGGGCATAGGAGTAGTTTAAGTATCCACCCTGGTGCCACCAAGATGTATCAAGATCTCAAGGCTACGTTTTGGTGGCCAAACATGAAGAAGGAGGTTAGTGAGTTTATGTACGCATGCTTAGTCTGTCAGAAGGCTAAGATAGAACATCAGAGACCATCGGGTAAGTTGCAACCCTTGGAGATATCCAGTGGAAGTGGGATAGTATCTCCATGGATTTTGTTGTAGGATTGCCTAGGACCCAGAAGGGGTTAGATTCTATCTGGGTTATTGTTGACAGGTTGACAAAATTTCCTCACTTTACCCCCATTAATATCCAATTCTCCTTAGAAAATTTAACCTCCCTGTATATCAGTGAGATTATCAAATTGCATGGTGTGCCGTCTAGCATAGTATCTGACCGGGATCCTAGATTCACTTCTAGATTTTGGGAAAGTTTGAAGAAAGCCTTGGGAACCCGGCTTAGGCTAAGCTCGACCTATCACCCTCAAACTGATGGTCAGACCGAGCGGACCATTCAATCTCTAGAGGACCTTTTGAGGGCATGTGTTTTAGAGCAGAAGGGTAGTTGGGATAGTTTCCTACCGTTGATAGAGTTTACTTATAACAATAACTTTCATTCTACCATTGTCATGGCTCCTTATGAAGCTCTGTACGGTAGGAGGTGTAGGACACCCTTGTGTTGGCTAGAACCCGGCGAGAACCTTGTCTTAGGACCCGAAGTGGTGCAACAAACCACTGAGAAGGTCAAGTTGATCCAGGATAGGATGAGGACTGCTCAGAGTAGGCAAAAGAGTTATCATGACAAAAGGATGAAAGACCTAGAATTTGAGGTTGGTGATCATGTATTCTTCAGGGTTACCCTATGGACCGGGGTTGGCAGAGCATTGAAATCCTGAAAACTCACACCCCGGTTTATTGGTCCCTTCCAAATTCTCAAAAGAGTCAGCCCTGTAGCATATCAAATTGCATTACCTCCATCTCTTTCTAGTCTTCATAATGTATTCAATGTGTCCCAACTTCGTAAATATGTCTATGATCCTTCTTACGTGACCGGGTTAGATGACATTCAAGTAAAGGAAAACTTGATATATGAAACATTGCCTTTGAGGATTGAGGATCGACGAACAAAGCATCTAAGAGGGAAAGAAATTCCTTTGGTCAAGGTGATCTGGGGAGGTCCATCAGGAGAGGATGTGACTTGGGAGGTAGAGAGTCAGATGTAAGAACCTACCCGGCTTTATTTGTATCAGGTAATTTTGGGGACGAGATTTCAAAAAATGGTGGGAGAGTTGTAAAACCCTTAAATTTTGAGCTTCTAAGATAGATGTTTGATGTGTGTTATGTTGCTTGATTGTTTAATTTATTTAATAATTTGTTGTTTTGTTAGGCTTTTGTCTTGGTATGCGTGTTTGGTAAATGTTACGTTAAGTCAACTATGTTTGGTTTGTGGTTGATGTACGTACATGCTAAGTGAGCTTGTCAAGTCATCTATATAAGTAGCAGAGTGGTGAAGTAGAAGCGTGTCCTTTCTTCTTTTGCGCTTTTCTCTCCCCTTTTCTCTCTAACTTTCCACACCCTAAAACCACTCCTTTCAACCACTTTGAACCACTAAAGACCACCGTAGCTTGCCGCAGAACCCCTACACCAAGACGAACATTGTGACCGGAGCAGAAGTCTTTGAAAACCCTTCTTGAAGTTCAAACGAGAACGGAGGCATAACCTTTCTTTTCTGGGCTTCCTTGAGAGCGTTGTGTCGAACAAGCTCACACGCTTCAAACGAAAGTGTTATAACATCCTCAGACTGCAATAGAAGAACTCCTGGTTAGGTAAGGGGAGTTTAGTATGTTGATAATCAGTTTTAGATACCATAGTTAGGGGCAGGGGTGTCCAATTATGATGATAATTGCATGTCCTTGTTGTGTGCTAATTTTCAAGAAAATCTATGTCTTTTAATGAATGGGATGCAGAATGTTATGATTGATGGTGTTTTGTGTGAAGATATTGTTGTTGTAAGTATCCCCTGTTCGTGAAGTTGATGTCTGTTGCTGTGAACTCCCAAAACACCTTTTGACGGTGTGTTTGTGGAGGTGAAGGCTACCGGGTTAGTGCTATCATTTTCCCCTTCTTTAGAACGACTGGGTTCCTTTCCCGAACTCGTTTCTTCTCTTTAGAGATGTTGAGCTCATAGAGTTACCCGGTTCCCTTCACGGGCTCGTTCCTTCTCTTTAGAAATGTTGAGCTCATTTCCCCTTCTTTAGAGTTACCGGGCTCGTTTCTTCTCTTTAGAGATGTTAAGCTCATTTCCCAAGAGACACCGGGTTTCTTTCCCAGGCTTGTTTCTTCTCTTTAGATATGTTGAGCTCATTTCCCAAGAGTGACCGGGTTCCTTTCCCGGGCTCGTTCCTTCTCTTTAGAGATGTTGAGCTCATTTCCCCTTCTTTAGAGTTACCGGATTCCTTTCCCGGGCTCGTTTCTTCTCTTTAGATTGTTGAGCTCATTTCCCAAGAGTGACCAGGTTCCCTTCTCGGGCTTGTTTCTTCCCTAGAGACTTTGAACTCGTTTCCCTTCTTTAGAGTGACCGGTTTCCTTACTTGGGCTTGTCTCTTCTCTAGAGATGTTGAACTCGTTTCCCTTCTTTGGAGTGACTGGGTTCCTTACTCGGGCTTGCCTCTTCTCCCTAGAGATGTTGAACTTGTTTCCCTTCTTTAGAGTGATCGGGTTCCTGACTCGGGCTTGCCTCTTCTCTCTAGAGACGTTGAACTCGTTTCCCTTCTTGAGAGTGACTGGGTTCCTTACTCGGGCTTGCCTCTTCTCCCTAGAGATGTTGAACTTGTTTCCCTTCTTTAGAGTGATCGGGTTCCT
>QARZ01041092.1:153891-182202 GCA_013407115.1 Glycine latifolia
TACTCAGGCTTGCCTTTTCTCCCTAAAGATGTTGAACTCGTTTCCCTTCTTTAGAGTGACCAAGTTCCTTACTCGGGCTTTTCTCTTCTCTCTAGAGATGTTGAACTTGTTTTCTTTCTTTAGAGTGACCGGGTTCCTTACCCGGGCTTGTTTCTTCTCTTTAGAGCTGTTGAGCTCGTTTCTTTCTTTAGAGCCGCCGGGCTAGTGAACTATCTCGGCATCATTAGTTTACGTTGTGTTTACGATTGATGTGTAAGTTATGATTGTATATGATAATGTTGGAATAGTAAAGGTTGGTATATGAGGTGATAGCATTGATGATGTTGTGGTTGTGTGCTATGCATATACCGGTTGATGTAATGATCAATTGGTTACCCTTGCGAGGAAGGATTTGTTCCTAGCCACAGTCATTGCATCGGTAAGCCCATGTTGGGGTGGTATGTATGTACATGGGGGTGCATGGCAGGTCACCCTTGCGAGGAAGGATTTGTTCCTGGGCGAGTCATGCATTGATGATGCCCATGTGACATACTTCATTTGTTTTACGAAAATAGGATGATTAGCTTCAGAGTAGAGAGGTACTAGGGGGGCACATCTGTTTAGAACTTCTTTACTGAGACCCATGGCTGATCACCACTGGGGGGAGCGGCTTGTGCACGACAGAGTGACCCTAACATCCTGCTGCATCATCTCCCTGTGTTGGACTATTTTCGGGACGGTACCAGATTGCATGCTGAGAGATGAGTCAAGAGCATGCATCATTCTAGGCATTATAGGTTGACTGTGGAATGTATTTGGATGACTGTCGTTGTTGTTGTGTGATGAAAGGATTGGGTGTTGTGATGATATTGTGATATTTGGATTGCCTTCTCTAACTACTGTTATCTATTGCTTGTTGTTTTTACATGATAAACTCACATTTGCTTTGTTTGTACCGTGTGGATTGGTACCTATGATGATCGCAAACCTTCGTTCGTGTGAGCAGACGGACAGCATTAGGTGACTTGGAGGAAGATCTCTTTTTGGTTGGAATCGTTGAGCCGTCGTGATGACAATGGATCAGACTTAGGATAAGAGTTGTGTTTTTGATAGTCAACTCTTCCTTAGATTAGTATTTTGTTTTCTTTTAAAGAACTTGTACATTCAAATGTGGATACTTGTAAATACAACTAAATTATGTTTTGCATGGGAATGAATTGTGATGTTTAAATGTACTTTTATCTGCGTATTTGCTTCATGGTAATGAATATTTATTTGCGAAAAACTTACGACTATTTTCATAATCAAACATAAGGAATTTTCATTAAAATCTGTTATTAGAGTAGTTAAGAGTTAGTGATACAGTAGCGACGAGGCGGGTCGTTACAGAAAGTATCCACATTTACATCGATTTTTTAAAATCAATGTTAACAAAACTACACAACATCAGTTTTCGGAAAAATTGATGTTGTCTAATAAGAAATTAACGAAAGAAACTGTAAAATATGTAAAATCAACATCAATTTTTAATAACCGATGTTGATTTATGCAGATCAACATCGATTTCTACAGAAACTGATGTTGTTATGAAGAGCAAAATTGGTTTGTATAAAAATCTATGTTGATTTATGCAGAACAACATCGGTTTTTATAAAAATCAATGTTGATTTATTTAAAATAACATCAGTTTTTATAAAATTCGATGTTGATTTTTTGTAATCTTTTTAATATACCGTTTATTTTTAAATTTTTTCGCAAATTAAACCTGCAAATTTAAAAATAGATCAATCCAGATAGTTTCACAATACAATACAAATCATCTATGAATTATAATTAAAAATAATAATGTCAATACATAAAATCATTTCCTATAACGATTGTAGTTAAACTATTTATACAATTGTTAAAATTCCTTAATCACCTAGTGTTTCATTTCTAATTCTAAGATAAAATCTTGCCCATTGAATGTGAATTGCCTTCAATCTCTGTTGTCCCAATGGTCTTGGATCAGTAAAATACTGCATGATATAATAAAACATAACTTAATAAGTATAAATTTAAAAACAAGTATAACAAATAAATTTAGTTTTGAAGTAAACAATCACCATTTCTCAATTATCCCCGAAACCTCCTAGTATTATCGTTAACATTCAATACATGACATAATAGCCACACTTAGTGCTTTGTATTTGCTTAGTACACTAAATTCAATAAGATATTCAAAGTTAACTGAAAATTAGTGTACATAGTAATAAATGTAATTTTTAAGACATCAATCATTGTTTAAATAACTTACTTTAACTGCAATCCATTTAGCAGTAGCCTTGGATTTAGTTCCTTGAATATCGAGGAATCCCTTCAAAGCACTAGTTAAGAGAAACATGCATGCATATTGTACAATTAACATATTGATGTCTTACAAATAATAAAGTAAATGTCTTACAAATTACAACTGACCTATTAATAATTCCTTTCAAGTAGTTGTCGAGTTTATTGTGCAACGAACAAAACCACACTACAACATTATCCTTAATACATATAACGACCAGCTACCAATGTGCACTGCATTGGAGAACATTAAGTTATTATAGTGCATACATTATTTAAATTGATTTGTGCAGTTTTAGTTATGCATTCAAGAACGCTGCTAGGTAGACATGTTTCTGTGAACTCTGCATCCATTTCTTAATATAGTTTTCGGATTCAAATTGCGATTGGTCAGATCACTGTATGGACTGTGGCTCAAGGAATCCATACACAGAGGCATTATCCGATTGCTGACTTAAGTCATTCATATGCCTATTGTTTTTAAAATAAAGTAAATTATGAATCAATATAAAACAATTAGTTATGTAATTGAATGTAATGTAAAGTGGCTTACATAATCCACAGTTGTAAAACAAAGATGTTTAAAAATTGACCACCGTGTATTATTTCAAATATATCTTCATGCTTTATGTACAAGGGAAAGTCCTCATTATGCACCCCAAACAAAGTAGTATACCACGGTACATTCATTGGCCTGAGGAAAAGCTGCGAGATCATCAATATGATCTGGTATAGGGGATTGTCATCAAGTTCCAACTTATGTATATGTTTCGCTGGTCCTTCAGGTCCCTGTTTATCCTACACAATTAATAAACATGAGTCAATTATAGTCAACACTTTATTTGTACATAATCCTTTTTAAATGATAATAAATACAACAAAAAGGAAATACATTTTCTGAAATAGGCTATACAAGATGGGTACAGGGAGGCTTGCATCAACATCTTGAACTTCCTCAACACCCATCTGCACCTGATCATTGGCCAAAGGGACGTTGTGCATGGTTTTCGATCCCTCATAAACTCTTTCAAGGGAAACCAGGTACGGAGGATTGTCATCAACATACAATCCACGCCTGTCTGATGCATCAATGTTTGGGTCCTGCCCCGACGGATTGACATAACTTTCCTTCGTGCTGACATGGGCAACAAAAAGACCAACCTCAACCTCAGAAGGCAGTATGAATCCCTGTGATTGCATCTGGGACTGCATTTGGTTGAAGGATAACATGAGTTGTTAAGTAACTTTTTCTGTGATTGACTGCTCCAACTCGTCCCTGATATTCTGTTTAAGTTGATCCAACTCGTTTGCCCTGATCGACATAGGCATTCGGGAGCTTGAAGAAGCCAGTCCAAAGTATTGTTTGATTGTCACACCAGCTATAGCAGCATGAAGACAGCCAAAGTGCATTGGTCGCCCTATGGCAGTTAGTACATCCTGACGTCCATGGGCAACAAAGCTACCCTGTGTAGACTTCTCTTCCAGGGTATCTTGCAATCAACAAAATAATGCATGAGTTTTCGAATTTGTGATATACTTCATATATAATGACCGTTGAAACAAAAAATTAACTTACAATCCTTTCTGCAATTTCACGTGTCGCCTCAGATGTCATCTCTCCTGATTTTTTCGTGCGAGCCATCTTCCACTCACGTGGCGTCTAACAAAAGATGGAGGATGAACAATTGTTTTCATGTTCCCAGATTGGGCTGCTTCCTCCAACCGTTTCTTTTGTTTTTCCTCCATTAACTTTTGTTCTAATAAATCATAACCCCCACGAGACAACACATGAGGGGCAGTGTTTAGTTTCTCAATGCCCTGAGCCTTAGTTCTAACAGCCTGTCACAATTACACAGAAACTTGTCAACAAAATACGCTTTGAGGAAATGCAAGTTAACTATTTTATTCATAAACAATGGAAGTCAACTATCCTTCCATGAAGGGTCTCTACGACTCTAACAAAATTGGTTCGATTTTTCTTTGCTGATACCGTACTTCTCGCAGACAGTGTCATCATCCTCTTCCTTGCCTTGTGCCAGAACCCATTTGGAGGTCAAATCTGACTTAAACTACCTCCATTGCTCTCCTACCATCTAAAGGATTTTCTTCTTTGTCCTTTGGTCAGACGCTTTTGGTATGTCAAATTCACCATGCGATATAAAAAATACATTCATCATTTTGCGAATATTAGCAAAACCAATTACAATAACATTGAACCTTTAATTCAAATACCTGAATGTCCTCCCAAATCAAATCCTTCTGAGATGTATGAACTTCTTTCCAGTTACCAATTGTAACATTCACCTTGTCCAAGTGATGATCCCCAAATACGTTTCATGGACAAGTGACACATGACTTGACGCACATCAATTGACTTAAGGATAATAAGTGGACAACACATTCAACAATAGCATAAGTCAAAGACAACCTAGCAATAATCAACTTATAATAAATACATAATAAGTTTGGACAACCCTCAGAATAGGACCCCAATGCGAATACTTGAAATAAGCCACATGGCCAATAGCGCCACAACAATATCACTATAAGTAAATATCTTGTATCCAAATGAAAGACTATTATGACGACATTCACATTTGAACTCATTCGATTCCTAAGATCTGAGTCTTATCCTCTCTTCTTCTCTCATTTCACTCTATGTTGGACGAAACAAATCACACTTGTGCCCTACACCATAACATTGATCAATTGGAATTAAAAGTGTTGATCGAGTTGATCCTCAACGTTAATACAGGTAACATATTCTCGAAGGCTAAGAGTAACAAAAACAATTCCAAGAAAGCACGGTAGATAAGTATTAGAGTATTTGTAAAAAGAAAAACAAAAAATTAGAGTAGCATGAAAAGAAGAGATTTCTCTCTCTCAAATTTATATAGTGAATGTAATTTACGATTTTAATGGCCAGAAGTCAGAAACATTAATATGATATTAATTTTTTTAATAGCTATGAAAGTATTGAATTTAAAAATAATTCCATTCATTGTTTTAATATCATTCACACAGACATGTATAGGTGCGCGCACACTTATCTTTTTTAAAATGGTCCAATTGATACACACGTAAAAATTGGGTCTGTTTACGGCGAAGTAGCAAAAAACCAATGCATCTGTGAATCACTTTTTTTTTAAGCTATAGTTGTAATTGAATTAATCTGTTTTACCTGTAGTAGCGTGTTAAAAGATCATATGCTTTATAATAAAATAAAATAACATAATTAAAATACGTTTGTTAATTTGCTGGAAGCGGTCTCCATCCTGATAATTAACATTATCTCTCTGTCTTTGTATTCCAATTTGAGTACGCATATATTTCCAAAACTTTTGTTTTTTTTCCTTCTAAAAATCTTAATAAAAATTTAATTGATTAAGATTTAATTATTTAAATACTAATACATATATATTTTCCTTGAAACAAGTCAGATATGCTCGTTCTAATATCTACCATCTTAAATGAGTTCTAATATCTACCATCTGTGCAACTTTGTTTTATTTTAAACTAATTGCAAAATAATGACACATTATCTACATCTTGGAGACCATGTTAATTTATAGTTACGTTAATAATTTTTAAGTGATTTGAATAAAAAACACTATTTTATTTCTTATTTTTTAAAGTGATTTTATAAAATAAAATACTACTTTATTAGTGATACTATTCCATAACCATTTTTACCCAAATCATCAAACAGAAACAAACATAATACTACATTATAACAAAAAAAATATTGCATAATCAATGTCAAGTCATGAGACCCCTTTCCGCAAATTAACAAACTTATTTTTTTTTATGTTATTTTATATCATTTTAAGCATATAATTATTTAACCTGAAACTACAGGTAAAACAGAGTAATTCACCTGCTACTACAGGTAAAAAAAGTTATTCACGGGTGTACTAGTTTTTTTTATTTATACTTCACCCTAGTCAGATCCATAAAAATTAATATCTTTCATCTTTATTAGTTGTTCCTACTGAATTATATTTAAGGATATTAAAAAAATATGTGTGGGTGTTATGAATATTAAAAAATCTATTGTTTTTTAGGAGTTATTGTATTTTTTAATTACTTTCCATTCTTTACCTAAAATATCTCTATATGCTAAATTTATTTCTTTTAGAAAAATTATAATATATATTTAAATAATACTTAAAATTTATTATTGTTTAAAAGTCAGTTTATGAAGCATAAATTAAATAGAGACATGTAAATATATATCACGTATGTATGGATAGCCGTTTAGATTTAAATGGTCCTAACGATATTAAATTAGATTTAAAGATATTAAAAAGTTTGGAATACATCACATCAATGAAAAAACTATATATATTATGTTAAAAATGACAAATTATAATATAATTACACACATAAATATATTTATATATAGAGAAGACATATCATATAAGAGAAAGATATCTTATATGATAGTGAGATTAAATTTGCACCATATAACAAAACATAGAAGATTAAGTTTTAATGTTATGTGACTACTTAAAAAATTGTCACTTTTGACATTAAATCTTAATCCTCCATATATTGTTATATGGTCATGATTCAATAGTTTTACTCTCATATAAGATATGTTATATGTGTGTGTGTGTGTCTGTGTTGAAATAACAAGTATCACATTTGAAGGGAGGTTGAATAGTGTGTTAGATAATGAAGTACTATTTTTCACAAACAAATATGCTAAAACCAAGTTACTGACATTGTCGTCCAATAAATAAAACCAATTTTTGATGAAAACAAAATACTGTTGTGCAATATTTGATAAAATAAGGTTTCACAAAGGTTTTTCAAAAGAACACTTTTGTAACTAAGTGTGTCAAGATAAGTTTAAGAAAATATTAGGTCTGGATGACCACTCTTCTCATCTATCATGGATTTTGATGAATAACAATAAGAATAAATTATTGATATTCTAATGAGTTGTTTACAAGTGGACAAGATCAACATGTTAAAGGATTCAACTATCACTACTAGAAAAATAACATTGAACATCAGTTTTTTTTTACATTCAACATCGATTTTTAACTAATGTTGAAACTACCAACGTTGAAAGTATCAATGTTAACATCGATTCTATAAAACCAATGTTAACATAACTACACAACATCGATTTTCTGGAAAATCGATGCTACCTAATAAGAAATTAACAGGAAAAAAAAACTTTAAAATATGTAAAATCAACATCGTATGAGCTGAATGAGCATTTACCATATTTGAATTTAGAACGAACTGGGTTGAAGTCATTTCAAATGGATGAAATTTCTATATCAGCTAAAGGAGTATTCGATGGGTCTGAATGGTGGGCGTTGGGATTGCATTTTCAGTTATGTTACGACCTTCTAGGCTCATCCAGATTGCCTCCTACCAGACAGGGTCCTGGTTAGCATGACTCAACACTTCATCAAGGGCTACTCTGACCTCCTCATCAGAATGTGCCATAGGTATGTAATGGAACTACTCTACTTTACCACTCATATGCATGCATATTTATTTTTAAGCAACTCTAACTTCTAAGTAAAAAGGTAATTTAGATTATAGACCATAACATCTTAGAGGGTTGGTTGCTAGCTGAAGAGTGCCAGATAACATCTTAAATGTTTCACAGTTACTAAATGTAGTCACACACACAACTATAATAGAGACAGTAAGAGGTGCAGTAAGTTGAAAATATAAGTTACTAACCTTCATAGTCACGCCGCGCCTCCACAAGATCAACAACACCTTAAGAGTTTTTACGCTGCACCTTTGCGAGATTGAAAGCAGCTTCAGAGTTTCACAATTGGCCCGCCATGAGATCAACAATGATAGTGAGAGTCACATAGTGCCGCCACAAGAATGCCGATGGTGAGGAGTTTCAGGGCCACAAAAAAGTTTGAGTGAGGGAGCAGAGGGAGAAAGGGTTTCGAGTGAAAGAAAGATTGCAAAGTGATAGAGGTGGCAGTTTAGGCGTCAGAGAAATAATTTCTGAAATATACAACAACATCAATTTTTTCAAAAAATCGATGTTACTGGAAAAAACTTAACATTGGGGTCTAATAAATTGCTGTTACTTTTAAGAAACTTAACATCGGTTTTTTGAAAACTGATGCTGAGTTTCTTATGATAACATCAGTTTTTTAAAAATTAATGTTAAGTTTATGCCAGCAACATCAATTTTTTGAAAAATCGATGTTAATGATATCCCTTTATTTACAGAAATGTCACTGCGGGTAATTTAACATCGGTTTTTCTTGTAACCAATGTTAAATTGTCGATGTTGAATGCATCTTTTGTAGTAGTGTATAGTTTATATGTATTATTCACACTCCAAGAGAAAATGCTCTGTTAAATATTTAACTAGCGTCCAATATGCTAAAATCAAAGAGCGTCCACTAATTATGGTAATCAGTGTTATACACTACATTTCGTTAACTCTCTCGTCTAGCTAAGTAAAAGACTCACATTCTTTTGTAATGATCAACATTGATTAAAAAGTATGTGTTTTTCAGTTGAAAAAAGTACACGTGGTTCTATCTTATACAAATTTATTTTACCTCTCTTTATTTTGAATTGATAATATTTGAATTTAAGGAAATGACAAAATAGAAGAGAATAAAAGATACTCACAGAATATGCCTCTGAGGTCGCTTTTGTCGAGGACAAGGAGCACATAGCCTTATCTCCCAGTGTGAGACAACGATCTTTTCAAGGAATCAACATCGATCCTATAACAAATCTTTCATTAAAGTCTATAAAAGACAGTCTCTATTTAAAAAAGAAACACATGAAAAATCATTACAAGAAAATGAGAATACATCTGAAGCAAAACTCTGTTAAAATCATTGGACGACTAATTTAAATATTTCATTTATTTATCCTTTGCTAAGCAAAGCTATATTGTATTTGAGTTTTATTGTTTATTTACTCATTGAGTCTTACTGAATACTTGTATTCATTCAAACTACTATTTGTAAAAGCTAGGAGTGGCTTAGTGTTAAACAATACTTGGGTTTCTCACATTGAGGGGGAGTCTAAGACAAGGCCAAAAGTGGTATTAAGAATACTTGTATAGCTGGGAGTGGCAGATCAAAAAACTTCTTTTGTAATCAAGTTTTAATTGTGGAACCCTTTACTGTTGAGTAAGAGAGAGGTGGACGTAGCTTAGATTGAGTGAACCAATATAAACTAAGTGTTTCTACTTTTTTCCTTAATGGTTTATTAAGCATTCTATTAGCACTCTCTCTCACTTCTCCATGTATTTGTTTGAAAAACTATTTTAAAGACTTTCTCTTATTAAGTCACTGGAAGATGAAACCTGCCTTTATTAAAACCTATTTTCTCTTCAATGGATAATTTACCATACATATATATTTCTAT
The DNA here is from genome assembly GCA_013407115.1 of Glycine latifolia. NCBI lineage: Eukaryota > Viridiplantae > Streptophyta > Magnoliopsida > Fabales > Fabaceae > Glycine > Glycine latifolia. Next base: position 163,582 of record QARZ01041092.1, read on the forward strand.
CTATATTTGTTCGAAAAGTTACAAAAAGTTATTATATTTGATGTACACACTATTCAACCCCCTTCTAGTGTGATTGTTATTATTTCAGTTGGTTTAAGGGTTGAGTATCTGAAAATACTAAGAAAAACATCCAAAATATGGAAGAAGGACTCTTCACCAACAAGCCACCACTGTTTAGAGGCATAAAATATGATCATTGGCAAGAGCGTATGATAGCTCACTTAAAATCCATTCATATAGATCTGTGGGATGTGGAGGAAAATGGAGATTATATTCCATATGATGATCAATTGAATGAAATTCCTAGAGGCCAATGGAAAAAGGATAAAAAAGCTCAAAATGTGATGTTGTGTTCTCTATCAAAAGAGGAGTACACCAAAGTACATAGCCTTAGAAATGCCAAACAAATGTGGGACACTCTGGCTGTAACATATGAAGGAACGTCAAAGGTGAAAAGGAACAAACTCAATCTTGTCACCCATAAGTATGGAACTTTTCTTTATGGAAAAAGGTGGAGACATACAAAGTATGTTTGGATGCTTTCAAACCATTCTCAATGAACTAAGATCTATAGGCATAACTTATGGTGATTACAATCATATTGACAAAATTTTGAGAAGTTTCTCTAGAAAGTGGAGACTACAAGTAACAATAATAAGAGCCTTTAAGAATCTTGATTCTATGTCCCTTAAGGAACTTGTTGGTTCCCTCAAGGTTCGTGAACAATAACTTCAACAGGACGAAGGACCCAAAAGAGAAAAGTATTTGGCTATCAACAGTAAGAAGAACAAGAAAGTGTCATCGTCTAGAGAAGAAGCCTTGAGAAGTCTACCCAAAGATCTTAAAATTGATGATTCATATGATGATAAATCTAAGGAAGACTCTGATGAAGATGAGCTCTCCTTCATTTCATGAAAAATCCATAAAAGGTGGAGAAGCAAAGGTGGATCCAAGTGGAAAAGTTCCTAAAGAAGAGTGCCTAGAGAAAAGAAAAATAAAGACAAAAGCTCTATAATTTGTAAGAATGCAAAAATTCTGGACACTTCAAATCTGAGTGCCCAAAACTTGAAAAGGGTCAGACAAGAAGAAACACTACAAGACCAAAGAAAAGAAGGGACTTATGAGTATTGATAATGACTGTCAAATCGCTACAAAACAAATAAAACTAAGATAATTCTGTAGCACAAGATTAACCTAGGTCGACTCATGGATACAATCCAATTTTTTTTCCTGACTTAATCTACTTATAAATAGAAGGGTGATTTTATTAAACAGTTTGTAGATAGTGAACAAAAATTGCAGAAACACAAACAAGAATTGAAGAAAAATGCAAAAACTAACAGAATTGATAAAAGATGTATTAAAAATAGATTCAAAAATATCAATCCAATTCACCAAACCAAGCAATGCAAATTATCATAGTTCTCATATAATGATCATATTATGAAGGTTCATTTAATATCATTAGAAGCAGTTCGATCGAATTAACTATTAAATCAATTGAAATCACAAACCAGATTGAAATATCATCCAAACAATCTATGATTAAAATTCAAAATTAGGAAATAAATCCATAACCTAATTTGTTTTCAATCCTAAACATATTCATAATCATGAAAATTGAAAAGAAGATTGAAGAAGAAGATGAACATTCACACATAAATTAAAATACCAAACCAAAACTCAAATTCTCCTTGCTTGGACTGGATCCTTGGAATGATTGATTGTTTAGCCTTCCATGATCATCATCAGTGGAAGAGACACAAAATTTGTGTAAGAAAATAGAAGAACAAAGATGAAAGGAAGAAGAAAAATGAAGAACAATGAAGAACCATTGAGAGAAAAAGAGAAAAAATATTTTAATTCTAAAAACTTGCACAAAAAGCTAGAAATTTCATTTTTTTCCTCCTCAAAGTAACTCCTACCTACACTAATATATAGTGACTAAATAGAATGAAGGATGGGCTCTGATTAGGCCCATCTAAACTAACTAGCTATCCTAATTATACCAATAAAAACCCAAACTCACAGCCCAAAACTCAATTGCAGAGGTTTTGACTTCCAAGCCTAATTTTAGCTTCAAACCGAAAGAATTGGCCCAAGATTATCTCTAACAAAATTGTATCTTTTTTCCTTAGCTTTCCAGAGACTATTCATATGCTCTATTTGGAGTTTTGTAGAATCCTCTAGGTCCTGCAAAAGAAAGATAAGTCAAGTAAGCACAAAATCTTAAATAAGCAATAATTATCAATTAAGCTCAATTTTTTGCCTAAGACCAAAACTGAGTTAAAGTGAAAAAATAAGAATCAGAAAAGTCAAATAAGCTAAGAAGAATATAGAAATACTAAAATAAAAAACACTCAATGAAGTACCTAGGAAGATTTGGACGACATGTCGTCCAACAAAGATGATGAAGAAACCAACATATGCCTACTGATAGATACAATTGTTGAGGAATTTGAATCAGATAAAGAAGATGAGATGTCCTTGATAGGAGGAAACAAATGTATATCATGATACCTGTATAGTGGCTTCTCATGATGTAACGACCCGCCTCGTCGCTACTGTATCACTAACTCTTAAATGCGACAAAACTTGTTTTAATTGAAGATATCTTTAATTTGATTATGAAAATAGCAATAAAAATTTTCTCCGCGAGCACATAGTCATTACCATGAAGCAAAACACAAACACACAAATATATAATACATTGTGATACAAGTACATATGAAAAGCATAATTTAGTTGTAGTTACAATTATCCATGTTAGAAATGTATAATTTTTTTCAAAAGAAATAAGAGATCAAACAACGGAGAGTGAATTATCCAAACACAACTATTGCCTGGGATTTGATCCATTGTCATCCCGGCAACCCGGCGGCTCCAACCAAAAAGAAGTCATCTTCCAAGTCACCAACTGCTGCCCGTCTGCTCACATGAACACGGTTCATGATCATCACAAGTACCAAACCATAGGGTACAACAAAGCGAAGGTGAGTTTATCATGTAAAAAAACAACAATTGATGTCATCAGTTAAGGAAGGTAATCCAAACATCACAATATCACCACCATATCCAAGCATTTCATCATGCAACTCACATGAACAGTCATCTAAAAACATTCCACAAGTAAGCTTACAATGCCTAGCATAATGTATGCTCCTGACTCAACTCTCAGTATGCAATGTGGTACCATCCCAGAAATATTTCATCCCTGTGGTCAGATGATGTAGTAGCTTGTCAGGGTCACTCTGTCGTGCACAGGCCGCTCCCCCTAGTGGTGATCAACCATGGGTGTCAGAAGGAGTTCCAAACAGATGTGGCCCCCCAGTATCCCGGTACCCTACAGCCAATCATCCTATTTTCATCATTCAAATGTAGTATGTCATATGGGCACCATCAATGCATCACTCGACCAAATCCTTCCTCACAAGGGCGACTTGTCATGCACCCTCCATGTACATACATACTGTCCCAATCACAAGCCGCCCCAATATGGGCTCACCGATGCACTGACCGTGGTCCTTGCAAGGTTAACCACCCGGTCCCGGCATCTGACGTGTCTATACATAGCATATCACCATGACACCATCAATGTATGACCCAGTCCAGGAACAAATCCTTCCTGGTTGGGGTAACTCTTCATACACCCCCATGGGTATCTACATATATCCACCCACATTCGATAACCATGGGCACCATCAATGTATGACCCGATCTAGGAACAAATCCTTCCTAGCTGGGGTAACTCTTCATACACCCCCCATGGTATCAATGCACAAGTTATCATCTCATAAACCAACCTCTTACTATTCCAACATTATCATATGTGTTCATTACATACACATCAATAGTAACACAACATAGACTAGGAAGTCAGTGTAAAGTATTGGGTGTCCAGGTTGGCACCTAGATACTACATGATTATGAGGTACAAATTCCGAACTAGGTCGGACAAGATCGGACAAGGGCGAACAAGATCAGACAAGGGATTTCATAAAATACCAAGGACGGACCCAGCGTTATGCATTAGATTACATAAGAGTTCATAATCAATTAAAACAGGTAGCACTTGCTCGATACAGCCGGTAAGACTTTTGATTGTGTTAATACCATGGACCAGCACAAAGTGATTTTTGGTGGGAAATCAGTACTCGGCAGCGAGTGTGTATGATAATTAGCTAATACCGGACATCTGACACTGTTGGCACATGACCCACGTGCCAGGGCCATTTAAATGGATCACTTTTCTACGAACCCAACAGCTTTCTGAGATAAGGGAAACGAGCTCGTCTGACACTACTACAAAAGCAAGCTTCCAGGACGGTTATTTGAACCCTATAAAGACGGTTCTGGAACCGTCTTTGTATCAAGCGACGTTGTAAGGTTACCCCTACGAAGACGGTTGTAAGCCCGTCTTAGAATATTTTTAAATTTTTTTTTTATTTTTTTAAGTACCTTCTAAGACGGTTACAAGCTTCAACCGTCTTAGTATGTAACAATTCTAAGACGGTTACTGCATATAACCGTCTTAGATTCTGTTTTAATTTTTTTCTTAATTTTTTTTAAGTAGCTTCTAAGACGGTTATGCGCTATAATCGTCTTAGTATGTAGCTATTCTAAGACGATTACTACTTTTAACCGTCTTAGATTCTGTTTTAATTTTTTTAATATTTTTTATTTTTTAAGTATTTTCTAAGACGGTTATACTTATATGTATAACCGTCTTAGTATGTAACCATTCTAAGACGGTTTCTGTGTATAACCGTCTTAGATGCTGTTATTTTTTTTTACATTACCTTTTAAGACTGTTATGCTCTATAACCGTCTTAGATTATCTTTTTTTTTTCAAACACATTATTATTAATTGTCTACAAAATATTAAAAATTCAATTTGAACCACAAGAAATATTAATGTCTAGAGAATATAAATTATGCTACAATTAACCAAGTCAAGTGAAACATAAAAAACTAATATCATTATCTCTTCATGTCAAATACATAGTCTTCTACAAAAATACAATGCAAAGACTAAGCACTTGAATGAAACGCCAAGGACCAAGCAGTGGATGCCACTCGTCTTCTACAAAAACATCTATCAGACTGCATCACAGTTTGCAGCCATAGAAGAAAAAAGAAAAAGCATCCATTTGTTCATTTTTGAACAACACTAAAGCTATTATTATAGTTTATGCTGATTTACTTGATATATAAAACCCTTTTGTTCCCTTTATAGAAATAAACAAATCCCAACAATAATCTCCCAACCAACAGAAATTTACAATAAGATTACCTAAAGATTTTCCTTCCACATCAGACTCATACTGTGATCCACCAAACAGAACAAAAAAAAAAGGATCAACAACTAAACTGCTTATTGAATGAATAAATGAAAAAGAAAAAAGTATATGCTTGATTGCCTAGCAAGCAGACCAAAACATGTCAAAATCCATCTGGGTCTCACAACATACCTTTTGCATGAAGAAATAGAAAGTTAATCAGTGTTGTGCTCATTTTATGTAACCTAAGCACAAGAACAATATAAATTTACCTGAATGTTTACAATGAATAAGAACTCGGGTCCTCTCTGTGCTGCATATTTCTACAAGTAACAAATTTTAGCAAATTGATTTTTATTTATAGCAGAAATCATAAGTTTCTATACAATGGATGAATATGATGTTCAAAAATTAGATTTATCACAAGAGACTAATGTTAAAAAAGCATGTATAAAATTAAAAATATAATAAATGCCAAGTATACATTAATCGAACAGAAACAAAAAAATAATGTACCAGGTGGATCTGCCAAACAGTTATCATCCATATCTTCTGTAGAATCATCTAGAAGAAAACAGACTCACAAGAGCCTGAAGAAGGATAATAAGCAAAAATGCCAATAAAAAACATTTGTAGGACTCGGTCACATAAGTCCATTATTAGGCATTACAAGAAATTTATATAAATAAAACGAAAAACATAAATGAGACACAGAATGCATGATTGATGATTCAAAATCCCAACCTGGATATAGTAATTACTAATTAGTGCCCCCAACTATAACAGGCAAGTGATTGCGTGCCAATATATCATCAATAATATGAAAATAACTAAAAAAATGCTAATAAACTAAAATACCAAAACTTAAACCAAGTGCGGGCATGATGCGGCACTCCTGCAACAGATTCGAAACGCTGTCTCAAAAACAGAACAAGATTGGGATTGGGATGGGGAAAAATCAAGTGCGGGGAGGATAGGGGTGGTACCGTTTTGGTTAGAAAGAGGGAGTTTGCTGGTGAGAACATCAAGGCTGTGGTAGACCTGCATGGAATCGGCATTGATGAGTTCCATGGGGAAGTGATAGGCCAGATCAACGGCGAGCTTCGACTTCCCGGAACCGGTGGGGCCAGATCAACGGTGCTCCACTCCTTCTTCTCCCATATCTCCCACCGACGACGCCTCGCACTGCCCCTGCCACAACGACCTTGACTACGAAGGAGAAGAGGGAGGGGAGGAGAACGGGTTTGGGTATGTACTCGACCAGAGAAGAGGGATGGGCGCGAGAATGAAAAATTGAAAATGAAGGGTTTTAAATTTTAAATACAAATTTCAAAAAAATTAAGAGGGGGAGGGTGAGGGTACAAAAAGTAAAAAGACACTGAATTTAAGACGGTTTTCATAAAGCCGTCTTTGAACAGTAGTTTACTAAGACGGTTTTACGAAAACCATCTTAAAAAAGTTTAACTTAATTTCAAAAATGCCACCGCGCACCCTTCTAAGACGGGTATCCCACAACCGTCTTAAAACAGCCATCTTCAAAGAACCTTTTTGTAGTAGTGCGAGTAAGAGAACCGGGTAGCTCACACGGAAAGGAAACGAGCTCATCTGAGTAAGAGAACCCGGTAGCTCACAAGAAAAGGAAACAAGCTCATCTGAGTAAGAGAACTCGGTAGGTCACAAAGAAAAACTTGAGCTCAACAACTCTAAGGAAACAACCCTGGGTAAGGAACCCAGAATATTGACATCTGCCAACAAAGGACTAGGAGTCACGTTCCACATATATGTATATACTACGTAATGAACTCAACCCAGCATACCCATCCCGGTATCCGACACCTCCATAAACACTACTAAAAGGTAATAAGGAGTTTACAGTATCAAAGTACCGACTTCACACGCATACACAGGGAGTTCTTACAACATCAACTCTTCCACGAGGACACCATTAAATTCTTCACACTAGAACATCAGCAAACATAAACATATCACATCCCATTCATTACAAAGCATAGTTTTTCTAGAAAAATAGCACACAACAGGGACATGCAGATGTCTTCATAGTTGGATCCCCTGGCCCCTAGCTATGGTATCTAATGCTATTAGTAACATAATAAGCTCTCCCTTACCTAAGCCGGAGTCTTTCTTGCACAGACCAGCGATGCTGTAACACGATCTTCTTAAACGGAAGCTTGCCCGAATGCAGCGTCCTTGCGAAAGCCGAGAAGAAGAGGGTTGGACTCCGTTCTCTTCAAACTTTATGAAGAGCGGTCTAAGGCTTCCACTCTGGTCATGAGGCTCCTCTTGACGTAGGGGGTCTCGTGGCAACTATGGTGGTCCTTGGGGATTGAAGGCGACACAGAGGGGTTGAGAAAGAGTGGTTTCTGGGTGTGGGTAAGCTTGAGAAAGAGAGGAGGAAAAGACGCAAAGAAGAAGAGAAAGAAAAACATGTTTCCGCTGCGTACTCTGATGCACATATATATATGGCTGACATGACATGTTCACTTTATGTGCATGGTCAGCAACCACAGACCAGCAGAGTTGACTTAACACATCCATCATTAAACACGCATACCAAGGTAGAACAGTAACAAATAGCAATTACCAAAATAAATCAAATAATCAAGCAACATAACACACCTTAAACTTCCAGCTCAGCAAAGAGAAATTCTGGGGTGTTACACATGACACATGACAAGGGAAATATGTATGTGTTAAGTCAGGACGACTACTCATCTCATCCACCTTTAATTTTAATGTATAATAATAAGTATAAATTATTTATGTTCTAACACTACTATAAATACCGCTTTCCACATCGATTTTTAATTGATGTTGAAACCACTGACTTTGAAAGTATCAATGTTAACATCAATTTTTGAAATTAATGTTAACATAACTGCACAATATCTATTTTTAAGAAAATCTATGTTTCCTAATAAGAAATTAACGAAAAAAATTTAAAATATGTGAAATCAACATCGGTGTTACTAAAAACCGATGTTGATTTACGAACAACAACAACGATTAAAAAAAACCAATGTTGTGCTTAGAAAAAGACACTTTATACATTGGTTTTCACTAAAACTGATGTTGTATAGTACTTACAACATCGATTTTTACTAAAACCGATGTAGAAAGTGCATTTTTTCTACTTTGGTTTTTCCTGTAGCCAATGTTGTATAGTCACTTTCTACATCATTTTTTACATAATCGATATAGAATGTCATATTTTTAAATTTATTATAATTGATAATAAGAATATATAAATTTAGTATACATCTAAACTAATTGTAAGAAATAACTGCATATAATAGGATTTAGAATACTAAAAGAACTATAATGAATTTCTCATATTCTATTTTAACTAAAAGAACTTTTTGTCTTTTTGAATAATAGATTCATTGTATTTTAATGATCGGTGGTGAGGATGGTAGTGGCAGCGTGGGTTTACTGGAATTGAACGAGAAGATCAGCGATGTACGAGATCTACAAATTCGGGATCAAAAGGAGTGTTTGAAGCATTTAAGATTTCAACTAGTTAAAGTGTGTAAATAAGTTTTGGAAAGAATCTTTTGAATCAGAGATTCGATGATGCAATGAGAAGACTTGAAGAGTAGAGACATTGAGTGAGGAAGGAGGGAAAGTGGGAGGGAGAATGAAAAGATAGTCATCCTTTGTAAAATAAAATTGAATTATTATTATTATTATTTTAGTAAATAATTTTCATTTTAATTATTAAAAAGTTATTTTTTTATTATTCTACTATAGTTGAGTGTTGGATAATTTTAATTAATGAATTGTAGGTAGAAGTATTTTTGAGTTTTACCTACACTAATTCATGACTATAGACAAAAGGAGTGTGTAAGCATATGTCATTTTTCTTGTAGTGGTCACATAAATTTCATAAACCATATCTCTCTAACTAATTAAAAAACTCCCCAACCGATCACATAAATTTTGTCTTTAAAAAAATCAATCACATAAGAAGAAAATGAATCACAGATTTAATGGCTACTTCAATTGATTTTCGTAACTCAATATAATAAAATTAGCCTTAAACAAAATAGCTTTATATAAAAATGAACAAAAATAGCTTTACAAATATTTTGTAACAAAAATATAATAATTTATTGCAAACCATCAAATGACAAGACATGTCATCCAAGCATTAAGAAACAATTTGGTTTTAACACGTGTCATCCGAACCTGTTTATAAATTCTTGAATTTATTATTATAGATTTCATATAAAAAGTATAACAACTCAAAAACAAAAATTTAACAATTTATTTGTAATTGAATTACTTACAATTTGGTAAATCTATTATATTAGTTCAAAAATTTAAAATCAATTGCAAATTAAGCATTAATCAATTGATTTGCTGAACATAATTAAGAAATTAATCGATTTTTGATTTTTGTCTATTGCAAATATATTTTTTAATGACTAACAAATGTATTAATATTTAAATTGGTTTGTAACGAACCAATTTATTACAGAACTACCACATGATAACATGTGTGATCCAACTTGGAAAACTATCTAATTTCGACATGTATCATCAAAATCTGATTATGGATTTTTAAATTTATTATTATAGATTATATTTCTTTTTTTATTTTTATCTTATTTGACATGTTGATAGTTTTTATTTTTATGTTATTAATTATATTTTTTTATTAATTGTGTGTAAGGATGAGGTGTTGGCTTTGTCCTTGATTAGCACAATCCAACACCTGTTCATGCCGGATTAATTTCTTCAAGATATATTGTTGGCGTCGCCTTTATTTTCTTCTTCATAAAAGCTTTGTTTCTTCTGGCTTCTTCATTTGATGAGTGTTGTTCTTTGTCCATTTCTGTTGTAATTTGAATTATTTGCTTAGTGTCACGAAAGAGTGCATTTAGTTACATGCATTGGTAAGATTGACGGTCTTTACTGTGTCATGACTTGAGCCTTCATCAGGGTTGTTGGTGTCTTGGTGATCTATTGTGGTCCATGCATGCATTGGTTACATTTAATGTTATAAACTACAGTGTATATATAACCAAACACATGAATAAGCAAAGCCTTCCACAACAACATAAGAAATGAAGAGCACTGCGTTTGCTCTCTTCTTCCTACTTTCAGCAATCACCTCATACCTACCTTCCGCAACTGGCCGCGGTATACCTTATGAAGCTGGTTTTGTGTTGGATAGGGATGGTAAGTTTCTTCGAAATGGCGGCACATACTATATGGTGCCATCTGCAAGAGGAAACGGCGGCGGAATAGAACGAGCCGGGATTGGAAACGATACTTGCCCTATCACAGTGGTGCAATCTCCCAGCGAGGACTCTAAGGGCTTACCATTAACGTTTTCAACACCCGCCCGAATCCTTTATATCCACGCAGGCCTTCTTTTGAAAGTTCGGTTCACTTCTCGGCCGCCGTGTGCCCCGTCTCGTTCTTGGAAAATTGTCCTGGATGGAGATCAGGATCTTCCAGCACAAGTTAAACTTACTGGGAACAACACTGGAGTACCAGGTGGGTTTGCAATTCGTACTACTTCCAATGAAAACAAAGACTATAAGCTTATGTTCTGTGCAAGTGGCTCACCTGACAATAATGACAAATGTCGGGATATTGGGATTTATATTGATCATGAAGGAAACAGGCGTTTGGTGCTGACTGAGAACAATCCATTATTTGTTCACTTTCTGAAAGTTGTATCATCAACTGCATCAGACAGCACTGGCCCTGAAAAATGATCATGTGCTTTCTTGTAGTGAGAGACAAGCTAGTGTAAGACTGAATAAATGCTTTGGTTGTAATATAATACTATACTATTGCATGACTAGATAAAATAATCAAAGCTTATATTTGCCTTCCGTTTGCGTAGACCATATGTATGTTTTAGTTTTGCTGGCCTGGTATGGTACCTTCTTGGAAGATATTGGTCTGGTTTACATCCATCCCTCCATACACAGGAAATGAGCCAAAAGCAAAAATTTCATGAAAAGAAATTGAAATGGAATGTTAATATAATTTTTTTTGTGGAAGAAAAAGAAGATATACATTGAAGAGGGAAGCATTTAACATTTCACCAGGGATCTGAATAAACCACAAATCATGAAAGTTTGTTGGAGAAGCAGGTAGGATGAACAACTTCATTTGATGTTTCTAGAAAATAAAGAAAAATCTTTGATAGATATCCCATGTGCTATCATACACCTAAAGAAAGAAAAAAAAAAAAAAGAAGCAAAAAGCATAAAAATAATAGGATTCATGATGTGACAGAAATGAAGGGATAAAAATAAATGATAAGTGTTTAAAATGAAAAATGGTTCATATATCATCACTCAAGAATAAATAATAAATCAAACTTAGTACCTATATGTTGAATTTTTTTATTTGTTTATTAAAAATTAGTTACTTGTTCATTTTCCTATTAAAAATTAATTAAATAATCCATAAAAAAAATTCAATTATTAAATGTCTCAAATAGTGAAAAAATTATACCCCTGAACGAATAAACCGGTGGGATTAACCAAAAGTCTCAAATTTGAGTAATGAACATGTAGTTATCTTAAATAGCAGGAAAGAGATTTTTGTTGAGGATATCTTTAAATTATACAATAAAATATAAAATGTTAATTTAATTATAGCACTTATCTAATTAATATAATTTTAATAACAAGCTATTGTTTTGGATGACTCGTGACATATTTGAAACATATAATTAATTTGTGTTGAGATGCTACTTTAAATTCTATATGTATGCACATCTTGATTTCTATTGTCAAAATTTAGATTTTCAGGGATTCAAAATAGAAAATTTAATTTATTTTGGAATGTAATTAAGAAAATTTTATATTAACAAATTAGATTAAAGAACTCTAACACCATTTAACCCCGTCATTAAATTATAAGACCAATATTATATTTTTTTTCCTGGAGATTTTAACATTTTTTAAATTGAACTTTTAAACCTTTGGAAAATTGATATTTAGAATTTCAGTTAACAATATAAGATTTTAATCTATTTGTATTACGGGTAATGAGACAGGTAAGATTTTCTCGTGTCTATTGGACCAAACAGCACTCAGGAATACTGGCAGCCTATCTTGTTAGTTTTTTTCTTCTTTCTTTTTTTTCTCTTTATTTCTCCCATTCTTTAATTTCTTTCATGGTCACAACACCAACTAGTCGTATTATATATTCTCAAGAGTACTGTTCTGCATTGTATTATTATAGGGAGATTGAGTTTTTTATTTTTATTTTTATGATGGGTAGTTATGCATTTGTATAAGGGAGGGGATGTGGTAATTAATGGTAAACTATGAGTTTTTTTTATTTTGCACTTGCATCCAATACCCTTGCACTCCTTGTGCTATGTTTGGATTGCACGTAATTATATTACTTAGCTTATTAAAAAAGCAAATTCTCAAGGGTACGATGGAGTTGATAAGGAAGGTACGCCAGTACTACATTGAAAGAATTGGGAAAGCCCATCCAAGCCGCCTAATGCAAATCGCTACAATAAATTGATGTTAAAGGAAAATGTTCTTGGATATCCTTTGAGTGTCTGCCTTTTGAGAAAGATAGAATGATTGATATAATTGGTGAAGTGATATGATAAGAGAGAAAGAGAAATAAAAAGTGTTAATGGAGTGTTAAGTTTTTCTATAATTCAATGGCTATATTGGCTGTGATAGTTTGTGATGATAGGGTTCCGGTAGTTAAGAATGTAATAGAAAGTAGCGATCACTCGAGAGTAACCTCACGAGGTACATATATATGGAATTGCAAACAAATGGTATATGGAATGCTGCTTGTAGAACAGATTCACGGGGTACTTTAATTAATCAGCTATTGGTTCAACATTGTTAAGTAAAAACTGGAGAAAAATGAATTTCTTATATCTGGCAAAATGAATTTCTTATAGAGGGTACTAAAAGTTGTAGTGATCGATGAAGCTGCTTAGATTGCTGAATTAGTGGACAACATGAAGAACTCAAACTGTCCAGGAATATTTGGAATCACTGCTCTTTCTATTATTAAAGAAAAGGTGAGAGTATATAAAATTATTTGTTATTCAGAAATTAAACATTAAGGTATATAATATAAATTATGAAAATTTGGAAACATAAATTTATAATTTCTAATTAATATACTACTATAAAATGGGATTTAACATAGGTTTTGAAACCAATGTTAAAAAAGACATTTGATATTGGTTATGGAAAAAACCAATGTTGAACTTGTTGTAATAGATATAATTTTGTCATACTTTGATATCGGTTCTGGACAAAACCAATGAAATATGTAACACCTTAAAATTTTCTTCTACATGTAAAAAAATTTCATTATTTAAGATTAGATAGTGAAAATTTTGCACAGTGTAATTGAATTATATAATTGTTGTAATGACCCGCCTCATCGCTACCGTATCACTGTTCTAAACGTATAATTTTTAAATTTTAAATGAAAACTCTATTAATTTGATTATGAAAATGAGGGTAAATTTCTTGCGATAATACACTCATAAAAAATGCAAAAATACATAAATATATATATATATATATATATATATATATATATATATATATATATATATATTGTTCTTACCAAAATCTGAAAAATACTACATATGGGGCTAGAAGTGGTCCAGGTGGGTTCCAGACTTTACATGTCGCACGGTGAGTCAACCTTGTTAAGGAGGGGAGCCTGCAAAACAAAAGAAATGACTTCAACGCTCAAGTAAGTACATCAATTATAGAAGGATAACTGAATATATAATAGTCTTTGAGATGGTCTCAGAGTATGTTCACCGTGGGTGAATTTGTAGTAAGAATGAATATGAGTAAAGGGTTTAGAGAGAACCTGTATTTATAGCGTGACCCCACGTGTAATTTCACCATTTTGTACTGTACATAAACCCCCAGCCTCTGAGTCAGCTTGCAGGCGAAAAATGATGAATGAACATTGATGAAGAATGTCCAGTGTCAAGGTTAGTGTTCTTGACAAGTAATAAAAATGATGAGTGCAAAGAGCCCTCGAGGGTAGACATGTGATGTCCGATGTCGAGGTTGATGACTTTGTGAAGTATAAAAGTGGGAGCTATGTCAAGGCTCCCAACCTGGACATGGGCTGTTCGGGTTGTTACTGTTTGAGTTATCCAAGGTGGACGTATTTGTTCTGTAGATGAGGTTAGGCAAGTGAAGCGTCGAGGTTGAGTACTTCTTCCAATTTCCGATCGTTGGAATGAGCATTGAAAATGAGTGTTACACTTTGTTAAATGCTGTAGGCATGTTCCGTCCACGCGCCATACCTGTGTATACATGTCACTCAAGGAGTGGACATGTACTGGAGACGTGCGATAGTGGGCAAGTGGCGTTAGGTTATGGCACGGATTCTGAGGGAGTCACTTCAAGTCCCACGCGTAACTGCACAATCACGTCTCCATTTAAATGAAGGGGACGTTTGATGTCTTTTCTCATTGCCATACTTGCTTTATTGCTTTTCTAATTTCTGAAACCTCTCTACTTCCTTGATCTTCTTCATGCTCTCTTCCCTTTGTTCAAGGTATCACTTTATCACCTTTTGCTTTTAATCATGTCTGTCTCTCCCATTTTTGACTCCGCTTTGGGCATGGGAGGTAGCGATTCAGGGGCCTTAATTGAGTAGCCCTTTATGCGTGAAGTTATTTCAGTGGGTGATTCCTCGGAGGAGGACACCCATGGTGGAGTTTCTGATAGGTCTTCCTTTTCAGTGAGGAGGGCGAACTCCCGTCGGGTTGGTGAGGGCACTTCTCGCCCTCATTAGTGGGCTAGGCCTTACTTCGTCCCTAGGGTGGGTGAGCCTCAGCCACTTACAATCCTTCCCCCTCCATCTGCATCTGACAGGGTGAGGCAGAGTGGTGCTGTAAGCGCTAGGACCTCCTATTGTAAGTGTCACAGCCACAGTGTTGGGTCGTCATCCTACACCCTAGCCGTACGTTGCTATGAGTGGGTTAGGGAGGATTTTTTTAAATAATGGTCGTCCCTGACTTCTCCAGCGCATGTGACTACCATATGCCAACAACTGCAGTTGACAACTCCTGGGGACTCCCTCAAGGTCATCGTCGAGTCTTCTAGGAGTGATGACTTCCCCTGTCTAAAGGCGGCGCTAGGCGCGCTGCCCTTTCTCTTCGCGTACCTATGCCTCTTTGAGGTGTTAGGTCTTTTCCTTCCCTTCTCACCTTTCCAATGTGCCCTTTTGGACTTCTTAAAAGTGGCACCCTCCCAACTTCACCCTAATAATTGTGCAGTAGTGAGGGCGTTTGAGATTTTGTGTTCCTTTTTAAACATTTGGCCGAGTGTTTAAGTTTTTTTATTTTTCTTTCAAACAAAACTGTCTGGGAAGGTTGCTTGGGTCTCCTTGCACAGTGTTTCCAAGAAGCTATTCGAGGTTGACATCAATGTCTTCTGCCACTTCAAGGATCGTTTCTTTAAGGTCCGCGAGAGTGGTGTCGTGGCAGATGGACTACTATTGATGCATAACCAGGATGTGGAGCCTCGCTTCCCATTCTACTAGCAAGCTAACATTCTTATTCTACTGGAGTTATTACCAACTTCCCTAGACACGCGTGCCATCCTGCTACAATCCTCGGTAGAGGACCCTTCTGCTGCATTAGACGATATTCTATTTGCGTTATTCCTTCTTTGTCTTCTCGTATATATAACCTGGCTTGAAACTTATGATTTTTGCGGTGTGCTTTGCAGGTATCATGGGTAATTTTCCTTGGAGGCCACTAGTGAAGAAGGTGGGTGGTGATGCTGTGCCACCATCCGCTACTCCCCCTCCAGTTGGAGAAGAGGGTCAACCCATTGTTGGGGTTGGCTCTACTAAATTTGATGTTGTTTTCCCCAGCACCTCCTACTCCGCATTAGTTAAGAGCAAAATGGATGACGATGCTGGGACATTTGGCTACAAGAAGTCCCGAGCCCCTCGTAGTTTGCATGCAATGAGGGAGGTTGCTGGACTTCTTCCTCATGCGCCAGCCTCTCCTCCCCCTATTCAGGCACCGATTCTAGCAGTGGTTGTTGTTGCTGCTTCCCCCACTCCACCACCTGCTGTCTGGGCTCCGATTCCATATGCTTCTCCAACCCGGGTCTTGATTGCTGCTCCGACTCTGGTTTCTCCTTCTGTCGCTCCTGTCCCACCTGTTGGCGCCCCTGTTTCTCCTGCTACCGCCATTCTTGCTCCTCCACCTCCTTCTTCTTCTGCTATGCTGGCACCTTCTCGCCCTGTCACCTCCCTTGAATTTGTACATGTTCCAAGGGAGGTCAACTCACTGTGGAGTGTAGGGCATAGGTTTGAGCGGAGGGTACCGACCTAGTTTAACAAGAACTTGATTCGGTCGGTCGACCCTCAACGTTCTGCTGATGCTGTAAAGCTCTTCCTGCAGAAGAGCATTGCTATTTTGGAGGAGAATGGGAAGCTGCACCAAGAGGCTGTGAACATGGTGGCTTCCTTGGAGAGGGAGCTAGCCAATTTGAAGTCAGTTATCTGCAACATATGGCGGGTGGAACACTCCAAGTTGAATAGTGCCATGGTTGCCATTGCTGAGATGGTCATGTCTAACCATTAGCTAACTTCTAATGCTGGTGGCGCTTTGGCCAAGCTGTTGCGTACCAGGGTTGACAGTGATGAGTTGATCACCCAAGGCAAAGCTTTGCTAAAGGAGAAGACGGACCTGGTTGTCAAGCTTGATAAGGTCACCACTGAGAAAGAGGAGTTGGCCAAACAAGTTGAAAACTAAAAACAAATTACACATAGAAACTAATGGAGAGAAACAACCTGATGAACCACAGTATATGAATGCATAGGATTACCAATCTTGATCAAGGTTGAAAGAAAACAAGTTTTAGACCAAACTCTCCAAGAGCTTCTTTAAAATCTTGTCCAAGAAGAAACCTTTCAAAGAAACATGAATATTGGAATTTGTTGACAAGAGCTTTGTGACTCAGAGTATCTCTTCTCACTTCATAAGGCTTTTGAAAACTATGAAAAATTCGTAATTTAATAATCTATATGTTTTTCAAAAGATCCAACAACTTTTTAAAGAAAATTGTTGTAAATGAATGTAATCGATTAAATCGTCCATGTAATCGATTAATTACACATTTAATCGATTAAAGTGTTCTTGAGATTTCTGGAAAAGATACATGAACAAAGTAATTGATTAATCTGATATGTAATTGATTACTACAGGGACTCTTGTTTTCAAAAACGTGCTTAGTAATCGATTACTGATCAATGGTAATCAATTAACACAGTCAAGACTTGTTCTATGTTTGCACAGTGTAATCGATTACTTAATACTTGTAATCAATTATTTTGGTCTTCATGGCTTAAGTAATAGATTACCAAATTATGGTAATCGATTAAGGCAGTGCAAAGTTTTTTTTCCCAAACTTAAACCATGAGCACTTGGCTTTTTATGCAATCATGAAAACTTAAAGCTTTTTCACAAGATATGTGCTTTTATAACAACCATGAATGCAAGCCAATGAATGATATTTATGCAATGCAATCGATCATAGGATGAAATTCTCATACATCCAAAGATTATATATGCCTTCAATTGAATGACATGTAAAAGCTAAAACTTATCCAAGACAAAGAGCCTTAGCATGCATCTTGACCCTCTTCAAGCTCCCCCTATATCTAACAATCTCCCTCTTTTTGGCTTTGATAATGCCAAACTTCATTTGAATATGTTGAACCTTTGTGTTCTCTAAAGGAGATTGTTTCCAGGAGCTTATACTTGATATCTAAAAATAAAATCAACTTCTTGCCAAAAACAAATGTCAAGTATACTTTGCATAAACAATTTACATTCATAGATATTTACATGCTCCCCCAATCTTAGGTAATTTTACGTTGGTTAAGATAATGTGTAGTGCTTATCCATTTATATCTTTATTTTATTTTCCTCAATATGTTCATTTTATTTATTAATGATATATGAGATAAGCACAGAAAGATATAAACAACATAAAAGGGAATTTTATTTATTAATGATAGGTGCAAAACAAGAGACATGACATAAAAGCAACAAGGATAATTGTAAAAGATAGGAACACTTCACACTTAACCAAGAGGGGCGGTGAATTGGTTAGGCTTGGTAAATTAAAATTCTTTTAAAAAAATCAGAGTTTTCTTTTAGGACCTTTATCACTTTGAAACCAAAAATACTTATTCAATCTCAAGCTCAGCCCAAGGTATGCAATTGTTCAAAGTTGAATTGATAAGCAAGACAATTCAATCACTATATATATAGAAAATAAGCAAGCACGAATTTAATCACAAGACTCAA
>QARZ01041092.1:182302-194368 GCA_013407115.1 Glycine latifolia
CTTGATCTCTTGTTCATTCTTCAAGTGCTTTCTTTGAAACCAACAATAATAGCTAAAAACAAGAAAGCCGAGACAACACAAGCATGAAATTAGATCTACCAAACTAGACATTATCAAAATCTTTAAGAGTCATCCTAGTCTCTATGTTCTCTAGCCTAGAAGTAATTTCTTCCATGGAAGAATGAACTTCAACTCTATGTTCATGATGCAGAGCCAGCATAGCATCCATCTTTTGAATCATTAAGGATTCAAAAGGTGTCCACTGCTGTTGTACAGGACCAGCTTCAACATCCTCCTCCTCTTTAGATCCTTCACCTTCATCAGCTCCCTCTTGTGGAGCTTGTTCTCTAACCATCAACCACCCATTTTGGGTCTTTATCAAGCCCAGCTTGTTGAGGTTCTTTCCAGTGATGAGGTTGGTGATGATTGTGGTGTTGTCCACTGTAACACCCTGAAATTTTGATAACTTAAAATATATGTGTGATGTATTATTTTTATAATTTGATTGCTTTATTAATTAGGATTGATTGAAATGTTATGTGAATTATCCATGCGCAATTTCTTGGTGTAGATGTCAAGTTATGTGGAGTTGTTTGAGCTGCGTTGAAAATGTGTAATTTCGAGTTGACCCAAAAACCTGTTTTAGTGAAATCACCATTGTGAATTGGTTAACCGTTGGATCGTCTTCAAATTTTTAAGGTAGGTTCCTAACCCACATATGTAACCTTTCACCTTTGGGATTGTTAAAATAATCTCTATAACGTGAGAAATTAATTTTTTATCACAGAAGTAGAAATTTTAAAATTTGGTCAGTTCGCCCAGGCGAATTCGGCAGGCATTTTTGCTCACTTGGGTGAGTCAAGGCGGTGATAAATATGTACCAGAAGTCACAATCACGAAAATGGAGCTTTTTGCACTTCCCAAACCTTCCCCCAACCTCCCACCATCACCCTCCACCACCCAAGGCCACCGGTGACCACCACGGGTCATCGTTGCTTGCCACGAGACCACCGTACGGAGAGGAACTCTTTAATCAGAGCAGAATCTTTGAAACTCTTCTTGAAATTTCGGTAGAGAATGGAGCCTCCAATACTCCTTTCTTGGTTTCCTTGAGGTAATCTTAGTTTTCTTTACTTCTTCTAGCTAGTTTAAGTTTTTCTTAGTGTCTCTTGTGTTTTGGGTACCATTGTTGGGAGTTTTACACATCCTTTGAAAACCCTTTCAAAATGAGATATTGTAAAAGTATCCTTTTTATGAAATTGATGTCAATTCTGTGATCCTTGTTGAACCTCGATCTCATTGGTGTGATCGAAATTTCAAAATGATGTATTTTGATATGAACATCCAAAACACCGTTTGGCCCATTTTTGATTTGAGTGGGTATTTGACCACAAATGTTAATATTGATCTTACCTTGGAAATGTATACTAAATTATCTTCAATTTGGTATGTAGAACTCCGTTTGGACAAGCACGCATATTTGAAGGATTGCAAAACAACACCGTTAGGCTGTAATAGGGAGAACTCCTGATTAGGTAAGAGGAGTTTTTTATGTTGGTAATAGTTTAGATACCATAGTTGGGGGCCAGGGATTCCAACTATGAGGATATCTGCCTGTCCGTGCTGTGTGCTGGTTTTTAAGAAAAACTACGTTTTTAACTAATGGGATGCGATGTATTTATGATTGATGTGGGTTTGTTTCTGTGTGTGCTTGTTTTCAAGAAAAACTGTGTTTTTAACTAACGGGATGTGATGAATTGGCTTGTTGATGGATAAACTGTGAATAATATTGTTGTTGTAATGGTTGGATTTTTGGGAAAAGTCTTAATTACAAAGGAGACTCTGCCCAAAATTTTATAATATGTTTTCCTATTTAATTCTTTATTAAATTTTTAAAATGGGCATAAGAATGTGTTTTGTATATTGTAGTCCTCTTCTTTAATTTAGAAGTTTCCTAAAAATATCAGTCTTGTGATATGATGAATTGTGAATGTATGAAATTTGGGTTGTCCGAAGACCTTGAGAATGTGAATCTCAGGCATATGTATTATGTATAGATGTGAAATGTGATTTCTTGTGATGTCATTGATGATATTGAAATTGAGATGCCATTGATGTAGTTGATGATGCTTAAATGAGATAATGTTGATGTAGTTGATGATGTTCAAATGAGATAATGTTGACGTGGTTGATGGTGTTGAAATGAGATAATATTGATATGCATGATAATGATATTGAGATGATATGATGTTGAGGTTGATAATGACATTGATGAGAGATAATGTTGATGTGGACAATGTCATTGTGTGTGGATATACATGGATACCCATGGGGGTGTATGACGGGTTACCTTTGCGAGGAAGGATTTGTTCCTAGCCAGGTCATACATTGATGTTGCCCATTGTTGTAGGATGTGTATGTACAAGTGGGGTGCAATGACCAGTTGGTTACCTTTGCGAGGATGGATTTGTTCCTAACCACGGTCAGTGCATCGGTGAGCCCACATTGGTGTGTTATGTATGTACATGGGGGTGCATGACAGGTTACCCTTGCGAGGAAGGATTTTTTCCTAGCCGGGCTAGGTCATGCATTGATGATGCCCATGTTTCATACTTTATGTGCATGATGGAAATAAAATGAAGACACGCATGTACCTGTGGGTTTCAGTGGGCTAAAAATGCAGGTATTAAGGGGTCATCAAGTTTGGAATTCCCTAGTGACGCTGGCTGATCATCGGGGGGAGGGGGGATGGCCAGTGCATGATAGGGTGGCCCTGATAGGCAGTGAATCATGTTTCATGTGAGAGGCTATTTTCGAGATATGGTACCATATTGCATGCTGGTAGATGAGTCAGGTGCATGCATCATTCTATGCATGATTGTTTGAGTTGTGAAATGCATTGGATGATTGGTTTGTTAAGTGTGTATTGGAATCATGGATTTTTGTTAATGATTGTGGTGGGTAATGTTGTTTCCTTCCCAATTGCTGCTATTTGATGTTTGTTGGTTTTTTTTATAATAAACTCACCCTTGCATTTGTTGTACCGTGTGGTTGGTACCTGTGATGATCGCGAAATTTCGTTCGTGTGAGTAGATGAGCAGTAGTAGGTGACCTAGGAGGGTGATGACGTTGGATTTCTTTTTGGAGAAAGAGTTATGTTTTGTTAATCAACTCTTTCTTAGTTAGTTCTTTGGCTTTTTGTTAGATATGTAATTTCTGATGTATATACATGTAAAACTAAAGGAAGTTCTAACATGTGGATGACATGTACTGATTTAATATATATGTACATAGGTATTTAATTATGTAATTACAATATGTGTATGATAATTGTATTATCGCGAAAAATTTACTACCATTTTCATAATCAAATTAATGAAGTTTTTATTTAAAATTGAGATATGCACGATTAAGAGTTAGTGATATCGTAGCAACGAGGCAGGTCATTACATCCACAATCTCATTAAAGACATCAATTCCAAAGTGGTCTATAAATCTTGAGATTAATACAACATATGAGAATTGATAGCTGATTAACCTTGCAGACTTCAGCATAGTCTCCACAATGACAAGAACCCAGTTAATCTGAGTTGCAGTCTTCATGCCATGCACTAGTTGCAAATCATCATCTGTGATTTGTGCATGATTAGTTGACCTAGGGGTGAGGACATAGGTGATGATGTAGTGCAGTAACTTATCCTCCCCCATCATATTTCCAACACCCAATCTGGTAATCGATTAAAGCAGTGCAACAAGCTTTTCTAAGAACCTTATGTAATCGATTACAATAAGTGGTAATCGATTAAAGCAGTGAAACATGACTTTCTTTTAACACTATGTAATCGATTACAATAAATGGTAATCCATTAAATTGTTCTTTAACACTATGTAATCGATTATCTTACTGTGTAATCGATTAAACCAGTGGCATTTACATTTTTCCAAATCATTGCTTCTTTGGTTCTTTTATCAAAGGTTGCTTCAATTCTTTATGAAAACATTTAGGCACATGAATGATTAGATGCATGCAATGCAAGGATCAACAGATTGACTACTCTACACACTTTATGGATTTACATTCTTCTAAGGCATTCCAAGGCATGTGAAAAAGCTCAAAACATTTCTTCAATTCCTAAGCTTCAAGCTTCAAGATGCTCCCCCTATTTCCAACACTTTGGATTAGCTTGATATCTTGCACACAAGCACACACTCAACATTATATCTAGTCAACTTGCAGTCAAGTACAATAAAGATCCAATCATCCTTCTATACTTTGACTCATCAACCCTCTTGCCTTTTTCATCTGAATCAAGCTAAGTTGAGGTTGCTATAGGAGTTACAGCTTCTTTGCTTTTCTCCAAGTCAAATTTCTTGATAACTTCAAGGCAGTATTTAGTTTGGCTGAGATGTCCCATTCTTCATTTGCTTCACTTGAAGTCTAAGAAAGAATGTCAATTCTCCCATCATAGACATTTCAAACTCATTCTGCATAGAGATAGAAAATTCTTTGCATAAAGAATGATTAGTTGAACCAAATATTATATCAACATATACTTGAAGCAATAAGATATCATTGCCATACTTCTTGATGAACAAGATTTTGTCTACTTGTCCTCTTATAAAAGATTGGCTAAGCAAAAATTTGCTCAATCTTTCATACCAAGACCTAGGAGTTTGCTTCAATCCATAAAGAGCTTTCTTTAGTTTAAAAACATGGTTTGGATATTTGAAATCAACAAAGCCAGGAGGTTGATCAACATAGATTTCCTCCTCAATATATCCATTTAGAAAATCACTCTTTACATCCATTTGAAACAGTTTAAAATCCACTAAACATGCATATGCAAGTAGTAACTTAATGGCCTCTAACCTTGCTACTAGAGCATAGATCTCTTCATAGTCTATGCCTTCCTCTATGTTGTAACCATTTGTAACCAATCTAGCTTTATTTCTGACTATGATGCCACTTTCATAAAGTTTGTTCCTAAAAACCCACTTGGTGCCAATAGGCTTGTGAGAAAAAGGTCCAGGAACTAGTTCCCAAACTTCATTTCTCTTGAATTGATTAAGTTCATCATGCATGACAAGCATCCAATGCTCATCAAGTAAAGTTTGGTCAATGCTCTTCAGTTCAATTTGTGAAACAAAAGCCATATCACAATAGAGATTTCTTAGTGAAGATCTAGTAGATACTCCCTTAGTGACTTCACCAATTATGTTGTCAAGGGAGAAATCTCTTGTGGTTCTCCAATCCTTAGGCTTTTGGATAGGTGTTGATTGTTCCATTTCTACATTTGGTTCTTCATTTTCCTTTTCATTTGATCCATTGAGTTGTATATACTCTTCTAAGGGACTTGGATCATTTTCACACTTCTTTTCCTCTTTAGAGGAGTTAGATTCATCACAAATAACATGAACTGATTCTTCCATGCATAAAGTTCTTTTATTGAAGACTCTATATGCTTTTCTTTGCAATGAATATCCAAGAAAGATGGCTTCATCAGCCTTTGCATCAAACTTGCCAAGTGACTCCTTTCCATTATTTAAAACAAAACATTTGTAGCCAAATGCTCTTAGGTGAGAAATGTTTGGTTTTCTACCTTTGTATAGTTCATAGGGAGTTTTCTTTAAAATAGGCCTTATAAGTAATCTACCCAAAGTGTAGCAAACTGTACTCACAACATCAGTCCAAAAATGTTTAGGCAAATTTGTCTCATTAAGAAGAGTTCTAGTTCCTTCTTCAACAGCTCTATTTTTCCTCTCCACAACACCATTTTGCTGAGGTGTTCTTGGAGTTGAAAAATTGTGATTGATTCCATTTTCTTCACAAAACATTTAAAATACTCATTTTGGAATTCACCACCATGATTACTTCTTATTGAGATAATTTTGAATCCTTTTTCATTTTGAATAAGCTTGGCTAATTTTCTGAATGCAACAAAAACATCACTCTTGGATCTTATAAACAAAGTCCATGTGAATCTAAAATAGTCATCAACTATAACAAGCCCATATTAATTGCCTCCTAAGCTCATAGTTCTAGAAGGACCAAGGAAATCCATATGAAGCAATTCAAGGGGTCTTGAGGTAGAAACAACACTTTTATTTTGAAAAGAAATCTTGGCTTGTTTCTCCTTTTGACAAGCATCACATAGTTTGTCCTTTTCAAACTTTAGTTTAGGTAAGCCAATGACTAAGTATTTTCTAATAAGCTTGTTCATGTGATGCATGTTAATGCCATAGCCAAGATTCATCAACTTTACTTACTAGGCAATTAGTGTTGTGAATGAATGGATGTTCTATAGAGAGTATATAGATATTACCTTTTCTTTTACCTACATGGATAACCTCACCGGATTGACCATCACATATCAAACAATAATTGTCATTGAAGGAAACTTTGAATCCTTTATCACATAGTTGGCTTATGCTTAGGAGATTGTGCTTTAAACCTTCCACATAGAGAACATTTCTAATCTTGGTTTTAAAGTTGTCTCCTATGTTTCCTTCTCCAACTATCTTTCCTTTGTTGTTGTCGCCATAAGTGACAAATCCTCCATCTTTTAGAGTCATTTTTGTAAGCATGGACATGTCACCTGTCATGTGTCTAAAGTATCCGCTGTCTAGGTACCATAATGATGATTTTGCTCTAAGACACACCTACAACATTCAAAGTAAGTGGCAAAGAAAGGTATCCAATTTAGGTTGGGTCCATATGGGTTAGCTATTTTTCTCTTTTTCTTTGGAACCCAAATGTAATCTCCATTAGGCACAAAGAACCTTCTAGCATAGCACCTATGAGATGTGTGACCTTTCTTCATGTAGTAATTACAAGTTACAGATTTTGATGCTCTTTCAAAATGAGTCATTGGGTTATGCTTTGTTTTTTAAAAGCCTTTTGATTCATCTGATTTGGGGGTACAAACTTGGTTTTTCCCAAAGGTTTTGATTTATGTTTGTAGCCTAATCAAGAAGTATCTCCAACATATTTTTGTACACTTAGCATTTGATTTAAACTGCATTTTCCTCTATAGAGTCTTTTCAAAAAATCTGCTAAGTAAGAATTTTCTTAAAGCAATAACATGTATTTTTCACCTTGACTCTTCTTGAAATCATCAAACTCCTTTTGTAAAACTTTACATTCATCTACATTTGATGAAGAAGAGGCACACACACACACACCCATTAGATTTGTAGCTTGAAACAAGTTTTTCGTTTTCTTCTTTCAAGTTACAAAGTTCAGTTTGCATTGCTGCAAGTTTGGTGACGTGCCATCTAAGGTTACCTTTCATCCTATTGTTGGATTTTACAAGCTTTTGAGCCTCTTCATGCATATCATGGAAAACATCAACAATTTGATCAAATTTAGGATTTACCTCTGATTCAGCACTTAAGAATTCTTCATCTTCACTTATTGTAGAAGTGAGGCATACATTAGCTTCTTCATTCTCACTTGATAATTCAGAAGTTGTTGAGTCATTGTCTTCCCATGCTATGTAGGCTTTCTTTGGCTTTCCTTCTTTCTTTGCCTTCTTTTCACCTAACTGCTTCTTCAAGAATATAGGATATTTAGATTTAATGTGGCCTTGCATACTACATTTGAAGCAGGTGAAGTTTGTGTTGTTGTTGTTGATGTAATTTCTTTTGTTGAACTTTGAGAACTTCTTGTTCTTTTTGTTCTTCATGAACTTGCTGAATCTTTTGACTATTAGGTTCAAATGTTCATCACCTTCATCTTCACTTGAGTCATCTTCTTTTTCCATATTAGAGGATGCAACTTTCAAGGCTATACTCTTTTGTTTCTTATCTGCATCTTTTGCATGTGTTAGTTGAGACATTTCTAATTCATACTCAAGAAACTTACCAAATAGTGCAACCATGGGCATGTTGGAAAGATCTTTTGATTCCTTGATTGCTATCACCTTTGGTTGCCATGGTCTTGTTAGACACTTCAAGATTTTGATGTTTAACTCTTCAGCATCAAATGTCTTCCCAAGACCAAGAAGATGATTTACAATGTGAGTGAATCTTGTTTGGAGCTGAGACATGTTTTCTGTGGGGTTCATCTTGAACATATCATACTCATGAATTAGGCATGCTTCCTTGATCATATGACTTCATCTATCCCTTCATGAATGATTTCCAACATCTCCCACATCTCCTTTGCACATTTACACCTAACAGTTCTAAAGAATTCATCAAAAGAAAGTGCAGAAGTAATTATGTTTTTAGCTTTAAAATCATATTGAACAACTCTTTTTCTGCATCTGTCATCTCATCCCATTCTATTGCATTCCATGCACCAGGGTCATTTGATTGGATGAATATCTGCATCCTATTTTTCCAAAATCTGAAATGCTCTCCTTTAAACATCGGATGACGAATGAGGGAGGCACCCTCTTTGAAGGTAATTTGTGTGGTATTCATTTTCTTTAAAAAATATAGTGATCTTGAATAACACTCAAAAACATGCTCTTGATGCCAATTGAAAATAGTATGAACACACACAATAACCAAGAGGGGGGGTGAATTGGTTACCACTTGGCCTTTTAAAAATCTTTAAAGAATCAGAGTAATAGGATCGTATCACAATTAACCAAAGAATGCTCCAACCAATCAAACCACTCAGCTCAAGAAAACAATTACTAAAACTTTCACTTGTTGAGTAATAAATATTTCAACAAAGAATCACAAATTAAGATAGCAAGAAGAGATTAAAGAAAGTAGTCAACACAAGAACTTATATTGGTTCACCTCTCAATAAGAGAAGCTACATCTAGTTTCTTCTAACCAAAACTTGATTAGAGTTCCATTATTCACAAAATTTAACTCTTACAAGCTTACAACATTCACCCTTAATCAACCCTAGATTAAGAACAAAAATTTAAAACCCCTTTAGACTCCTAGTGGCCAAGACATAGAGAAACCCTTCTCTACTCTTCCCTCTAGAGAACAATACTTTAGAAAAGCTTTAAGAAACTTTTGTAATAGCAACAAACAAGTTGAAAACTAAAAACAAATTACACACAAAAACTAATGGAGAGAAACAACCTGATGATCCACAGTATATGAATGCATAGGATTACTAATCTTGATCAAGGTTGAAAGAAAACAAGTTTCAGACCAAACTCTCCAAGAGCTTATTTAAAATCTTGTCCAAGAAGAAACCACTTTCAATGAAACATGAATATTGGAATTTGTGGACAAGAGCTTTGTGACTCAGAGTATCTCTTCTTACTTCATAAGGCTTTTGAAAACTATGAAAAATTCGCAATGTAATAATCTATATGTTTTTCAAAAGACCCAACAACTTTTTATAGAACATTTTTGTAACTAAATGTAATCAATTAAATCGTCCATGTAATCGATTATTTACACTTATGTAATCTATTAATTACACATTTAATCGATTAAAGTGTTCTTGAGATTTTTGGAAAGGATACATGAACAAAGTAATCGATAAATCCGATATGTAATCTATTACTATAGGGACTCTTATTTTCAAAATGTGCTTAGTAATCGATTACTGATAAATGGTAATCATTTAACACAGTCAGAATTTGTTCTGTGTTTGCAAAGTGTAATCGATTACTTAATGCCTGTAATCAATTATTTTGTTCTTCGTGCCTCAAGTAATAGATTACCAAATTGTGGTAATAAATTAAAGCAGTGCAAATTTGGTTTTCCCAAACTTAAACCATGAGCACTTTGCTTTTTATGCAATCAAGAAAACTTAAAGCTTTTTCACAAGATATGAGATTTTATACCAACCATGAATGCAAGCCAATGAATGATGTTTCAGCAATGCAATGGATCATAGGATGAAACTCTCATAGATCCAAAGATTACACATGCCTTCAATTGAATGACATGTAAAAGCTAAAACTCATCCAAGACGAAGAGCCTTAGCATGCATCTTGATCCTCTTCAAGCTCCCCCTGTATCTAACATTGTCTAATTTGCGTGTTTGAAAACGAATGTTTTCGTCCATGGACTTTTCTTGTTGAAGTGAATGTTTTGGTTCATGGACTTTGCTTGTTGAAGCTTTCAAGTAAATGAAGTACCAATAGTATATCTTGGGTTTTGTGTAACACCCTGAAATTTCGATAACTTAAAATATATGTGTGATGTATTCCTTGTATAATTTGATTACTTTATTAATTAGGATTAGTTGAAATGTTATGTGAATTATCTGTGTGCAATTGCTTGATGAAGAGGTCAAGTTATGTGGAGTTTGTTTGAGATGCATTGTATTTCAGTGATTCCGAGTTTGACCCGAAACCTTTTTAGTAAAATCATCATTCTAGATTAGTTAATTGTTGGATCGCCTTCAAATTTTAAAGGGAGTTTCCTAACCCACATGTAACATCCTCAAACTTATATCTTGAATTCATATTTATAATTGAATTGTGAAAGTGTGATGATACTTGGATAGAAAATATAGTTGAAGAGAAATGACCATATCACCCTTCCCTTGAAGCAAAAATTACAGAAATGCCCTTAAGCTGAAAATTACATAAATACCCTTGGATACTTTGAAAATTACCATAATACCCTTCAAGCCAAAAATACCAAGATACCCTTAGAGATTTTGTGAAAACTTGATGGAAGTATAGAGTACTCTTAAATGTCAGATTATCAAAATACTTTGTGATAGAAAGCCTCAAAATAAAATTTCTATGAATTTTATACGGTGATGACTTTGAAACTTTATTCATGAGAATTCAAGCAGGAGAAAAATATGGAAAAAATAATAAATAAAATCTATGGGATTTTCTCTTAATTGTATGATGAATAGACTTATTTAATAAAATGGTTTAGTAATTTTGATTGACAAAAGTAGTATGGACCAATCAGAATTAAGATAAGAATAATCCTGTAAGAAAAGTCTGAATAGCACTTTGTATAGATTACTTGTGAGCAATTTTTATTGAAATTGAAGTCAGTTTCTGAAAAACTCTAGAATGCTATTATTCAATATTATCTTTAGGTAGAAGAGTTCAAATCAAACTTGACTTCCTACTAGAAAATGCCATGTATGAAGCCATATTGGGATTAGATTTCTCTTCATCATCAAAAATGATATGTGTACATAAAATAGTATAAAAGGAAGTAAAATTTGTCTTCCTTTCTCTTTGTCTTTGGTTAATCACGTGAATTAGGTAGAAAATGAGAAGAAGTTTCATGAACATGCCAAGAAAAAGGACACTTGGAAGAAAAGGTGTCATGCCTTGAATGATATGGATATAAGGTAACATGAAATAAAGCAAAGATTTTTCTCCCTTCCTCTAGTATTCACGTGAAACATGGAGAAGATAGGAGAAACTTCATGAATGGGACAAGTGGTGGGACACTTGTAAAGGCCATGCCAAGTAAGTGGGACACTTGTAAAGGCAAGCTTTACGATGAAGACAAGTGTTAGGACACTTGTAAGGTACATGATGAACTTAGAAGATTTTTCTTATAAAGTAAAGGAATCATAATGAACTTAGTTAGAATCTACAGGAATGAGAAGTAATTAAGTTAGGATGGAACTAAATGAAGGTAATTAAGTTAGGAAGGGCAAAAATGTCCTTGAATATTATATCATTTTCTAAACATTATATAAAGGGAGGGGGGGACCTTAAGTGCAAGCCATTTTTCAAGACTTTCCCCTACATACTTCACGTGAAGCTCTCTCCCTCACATCACCTTCATTTCACTTTCATCTTTCCCTTTAAAGCTTAAATCAAGTAAGAAAGAAACCCCACCACCTTGAAGAAATCACGTGTAAGGCAAGCAACCTTAGGAAGAGTTTGATAAGTTTAGTAGAAGGATATCAAGGCTTCATTTCTTAGAGGATTTCCCAAAGAAGGCAGCCATTATTCCATTCCATTTTCAAGACTCAAACTCACTTGAGGTAGGCTAAGCTTCAATCTCTAGTTAAGCATTTGTTTGGATTAACCTATATGCTTAAATAGGCAGATTTATGGTTATTATGTAGGCTAGGCGTCAATCTCTAGTTAAGCATTTGTTTGGATTAACCTATATGCTTAAATAGGCAGATTTATGGTTATTATGTAGGCT
>QARZ01041092.1:194378-252404 GCA_013407115.1 Glycine latifolia
GGGCTTCAATCTCTAGTTAAGCATTTGTTTGGATTAACCTATATGCTTAAATGGGCAGATTTATGGTTATTATTTAGGCTGGAAATTTATGTCATTTGAAGGCTATTTTATGATGTGGAAATGTTGATTTAAACCATAGGATAGGTGATGATTTATAGGCTGAAATATTAGTGATGTTTGGAAGTATATTTAGTGATCTTTGGAAGTGATTTTGATGATATTTGGGCTTTTTGTTCATATTTTTATTATGGGACTGTTTTGTATTAATTTTTAGAAGTAGAGGTTGAATGGTGTGTAGTTAATTGGTTCAAATACTAGAGTGATTCAATTTTGAGGATAAAGTAGTAAGGTGGTAGGTGAAAGGAGATTAAGATGCATGCTAGGTTATGATCTTTTCTTGTGAAGGTTTAAAGGAATTATAAATTATTTGGAAGATATATTGTGGTTTATTAGTTAGAATACTAACATGATTTGTCTGTAGCTTGAGGATAATCAATTATCATGCCTAAGATGGTATGATTTTGTTTGAATAAGGTATGGTAGCTTAACCATACTTTTGGTACGCGTGATGTTATGATGTAAATATCTTTCCATAAGGCAGTATGTATTTGCTTATGGATTTTATTATGGATGGATGTTGATGTGATGATAGGTTGATTCATGTTTCCAAGTCCAGTACGAGATTTTGTGAAACTGAATCTGATACTACATACAGTACGATATGTAGTGCCCAGGTGCAGATATATGGCAAAATTCATGCATGTTTGCATAAGACGATCGTAGTGTCTACATCCAGTACTAGGTGTAGCTACATACAGTATGATATGTAGAGGCCATTTGCACCCTGGGATAGTTCATTTCATGCATTCATATAGTTTGCATATTTATTTTATGGATTTGTTTGAATATATTAATGATTTACTAACGTACTAACGTGTTCGGTGGTTTGGCCTTGCCTACTGAGAAGTTTTTATTTCTCACTAGATTTGTTTCATTTTTTTAGATGGCAACAGTGGTCAATTTCCTTGATGACCTGAGTCGGTGATGGTGTAGAAATGAAGATATGAAGTAGGCTTTTTGTTTGGAGAGGCTTGTACTTGTTTAATATTGACTTTTGTAACAAGGACTGTGGCTACGTATAATATATTAGTTTCAAATCTTTTGTAAGTTATACATTTTAGAATTAATAATAATATACGTTTCCTAAAAATTTAGTCCTAATAATAATACTATTAATAATATCTAGCATAATTTTTAGGTCGTTACACCACATATGTAACTTTTGACCATTGGGATTGTGAAAATAATGTCTGGAGCGTGAAAATTAATTTTTTCACAGAAGCAGAAATTTTAAATTTAGGTCAGCTTGCCCAGGCGAGCAAAAATGCCTGCAAAATTCACCTCCTTCTTCCTCCCAACAGTCAACCCACCTCCCACCACCACCCAAGACCACCAGTGACCACCACAGATTGTCGTTGCTTGCCACGAGAATGGAGCGAAATCTTTGAAACTCCTCTTGAAGTTTCGATAGAGAATAGAGCTCCCAATCCTTCTTTCTTGGTTTCCTTGAGGTAATCTTAGTTTCATTTGTCTTCTTCTAGCTAGTTTAAGCTTCTATTAGTGTCTCTTGTGTTTTGGGTACCGTTGTTGGGAGTTTTACACTTCCTTTGAAAAACCTTTTGAAAATGAGATGTTGAAAAAGTCTTCTTTTTATGAAATTGATGTCATTTTTGTGATCCTTGTTGAACCCCGATCACATTGGTTTGATCGGAATATCAAAATGATATCTTTTGAAGTTAACTCCTAAAACACCCTTTTAGCCCCTTTTTGATTTGAGTGGGTATTTGACCCCAAATGTTAATATTGATCTTACCTTGGAAATCTATATTAAATTGTCTTCAATTTGGTATATAGAGCTCTACATTTGGACGAAAACACGCGTATTGAAGGATCTCCAAAACAACACTATGAGATTTTAACAGCAGAACTCCTAGTTAGGTAAGGGGAGTTTATTATTTTGGCGATAGTTTAGGTACCATAGTTGGGGGCCAGGGAGTCCAATTATGAAGATAACTTCTTGTCCCTGTTGTGTGCTGGTTTTCAAGAAAATTTATGTTTTTAACTAATTGGATGCGATGTATTTATGATTGATGTGTGTTTGTCCCTGTGTGTACTTGTTTTCAAGAAAAACTATGATTTTAACTAATAGGATGCGATGTGCAATGACCCGCCACGTTGCTACTATATCACTAACTCTTAAACACATCATTAATGTAATTTTTTGATAAAAAAAACACCCCTTTTTATTTGTCAAAGAGAAGCTGTGGTAAATTTTTTGCAATCACATGACGATCATGATCATAAACAAGACACATATGAAACATTCCAATCACATATATATGTATATTATATATATATATATATATATATATATATTATATGTATGTATGTATATGCGAAACATGGTTTAATTGTAAGTACAATTATCCATATTTAAAACGTACAAGTGTTTTACAAATGAAGTAAGAAATTAAACGTCAGGGGTGCAACTAGCAAAACATGGGTGTAACTATCAAAACTAGGGGTGTAATCAGCAAAACATATCCCTTGCCCAGGATTCGTCACATCAACGTCCTGGCAACTCGGCGGCTCCACTCAAAAGTTGTCATCTTCCCGGTTCACCTAGTGTTGTCCGTTTGCTCACATGAACCGGGTTCGCGATCATCACAGATGCCAAATCACGGCACAACAAAGCAAGGGTGAGTTCATCATATATAAAATAACAAGCAAATGATAACATCAATAAAGGAAAACTATCCAAGCGTCACAATATCAACACAAATGTTAGATATATCCACGCGCAACCAACATGAACACGCATCCAGGAACATTCCACAATTCAAATTAAAGTGCCTAGCATGATGCATGCTCCTAACTCAACTCTCATCATGCAATGTGGTACCACCCCGGAAATAGGCCAAATCCATGATTCAAATGATAGTTGTAGTTGACGTCGGGGTCACTCTGTTGTGCACAGGACTCACCCCCCGTGGTGATCAGCCAAACGGGTGTCATAAGGATCTCCCTACAGACATGGCCCCCCAGTACTTCTCGTACTATTACAGTCAATCATGCTATTTCCGTCATGAAAATGAAGTATGTCTCTCATGGGCACCATCAACGTATGGCCCGGCACAGGAACATCCCGTCCTGGCTAGGATCTCCATACCCTCCCATGTTACATACATACCGCCCCAAACGAGGGCCGCCCCAACACGGGCTCATCGATGCACTGACCATGGTCCTTGCAAGGTTCACCACTCGATCCTGACATCTCACGTATCTATACATAGCCTCTCACCACGGATCTATCAAGGTTCAAAACATTTCAAGCCATCACATAGGCTGACCTCAACATAACCAAATGTCATTTACGAACAATACAAACAAGTGAAAAAGTGTGAAGCATTGTGTGTCCGGGTTGGCGCCTAGCTATATTAACCCGAGATAAGAATCCGAACCAAGTCGGACGAAGGCAGATAAGATCAGCCAAAGTCGGACAAGGCAATCTAGGGTTCAAGGGCTTGAACTTAACAATTTTTAAAGAGAATCACTCAACCGAGTGAAGAACCCGGTGACTCTCTTCCTGAGGAAGTATGAGCTCATCCGAGTTAGGGAACTCGATGACTCTTTTCTCGAAAAGGCACGAAATCATCCGAGTTATGGAAACCATAGTTGACTCGAAGCAAACTTGAGCTCAACGGCTCTAAGGTATCATCCCGAGTAAGGGACCCAGTGTGCCGACATCCGCCAACAAGGACTGTCACGTCATGCACACATGCATGCTATGTGACCCGATTAACTCGGCCTACCCATCTCAGCAGCCGACATCACAAACACATATATGCAACTCGGCCAACCCATCTCAGCAGCCGGCATCGCAAACACATATATGCAACACTTCTGCAAAGTGTCTTAGGAGTTTTTCAGTATCAAAATGCCAATTTCACACACATGCACAAGGAGTTCTTATAGCATCAACTCTTCCTTTCCAGAATACCATCAAACACCACACCAAAACACAAAGCATAACCCATTCCATCCATTCCAAGGCATGCCTTCTGGAAAACAACACACACATAGGGACATGCAATCATCTCCATGGTTGGACTCCCTGACCCCCAACCATGTGACCTAAAGTGGTTATCAAACATAATAAACTCCCCTTACCTAACCAGGAGTTCGTTCACGAACTTCATGATGTGTTGTCCTAAGCGTCTGCTCTGACCACAAGGTCCTTCTTGGCATTGGTATATCGTGGTAGTGACGGTGGGTTGAAGGTGGTATAGAAGGGTTGAGGGAGAGAGGGTTCTGGGTAGGAGTGAGCTTAGGAGGAAAGGAGAGAAAACGCAAAGGTTGGGGAAAGGAAGAACATTTTCTGCTATGCTAGCCTGTTGTTTATATACACGGCTGACAAAGCACGTCCACTTAACGTGCACGGCCAGCAACCACAACACAACAGTGTTAACTTACATCCCATCACCCATCAAGCACTCAGGACAACAATAATACAATAAAACATACACCAAAACATATAATTAATTAATATAATACACACATCAAGCATTCACTAAGAAACTCGTAATCCGGGTCTTTACTCGATGAATTGGTTTGTTGTTGAATATAACTGTTAATGATGTTGTGTTGTAATTGATTGGATTTTTGGGAAAAGTCTTAATTACAGAGGAGACTCTGCCCAAAATGTTATAATATGTTTTCCTATTTAATTCTTTAATAAATTTTTAAATGGGCATAAAAGTGTGTTTTCTATAGTGTAGTCATCCTCTTTAATTTAGAATTTTCCTAAAATACCAGTCTCGTGGTAATATGGATTGTGAATGAAATAAGATGATGTTTATATGGCTTGTGATGCTTAAATGTTATAACATTGATGTGGCTGATAATGTTGAAAATGAGACGAAATTGATGTTCATGATTATAATGTTGTAATGAGATGAGTTTGATATGTATGATGATGATATTGAGATGATGTGATGTGGATATTGATAATGTCATTGTGTGATGTGGATATACATGGATACCCATGGGGGCTGTATGACAGGTTACCCTTGCGAGGAAGGATTTGTTCCTAGCCAAGTCATACATTGATGGTGCCCATGGTTGTAGGCTGTGTATGTACACGTGGGGTGCAATGATCGGTTGGTTACCCTTGCGAGGATGGATTTGTTCCTAGCCACGGTTAGTGCATCGGTGAGCCCACATTGGTGTGTTATGTATGCGCATGGGGGGTGCATGACAGGTTACCCTTGCGAGGAAGGATTTGTTTATAGTCGGGTCATGCATTGATGATGCCCATGTTTCATACTTCATATTGCATGGATAGAAATAGAATGAAGGCACTTGCGTACTTGTGGGTTTCAATGGGCTGAAAGCGCAGGTACTAAGAGGTCATCAGGTTTGGAATTCCCTAGCGATGCTGGGTAATCACCCGGGGGGGATGGCTAATGCACGACAGGGTGGCCCTGATAGGCAGTGAATCATTTTTCCTGTAAGAGGCTATTTCCGGGATATGGTACCACATTGCATGTTGATAGATGAGTCAGGTGCATCCATCATTGTGATCATGATTGTTTGATTTATAAATCAATTGGATGATTGGTTTTGTCGAGTGTGTAATGGACTGATGAAGTTCTGGTAATAATTGTGGTTGTTATTGTTTTTCCTTTCCAATTGTTGTTATCTAATACTTGTTGGTTTTATATAATAAACTCACCATTGCTTTTGTTGTACCGTGTGGTTGGTAACTGTGATGATCGCGAACTTTTGTTTGTGTGAGTAGATGAGTAGTAGTAGGTGACTCTAGAGGGAGATTCTTTTTGGTTGGAGCCGCCAAGCCAACGTGATGACGTTGGATTTCTTTTTGGGAAAGAGTTGTGTTTTGTTAATTAACTCTTTCTTAGTTAGTTCCTTGAATTCTTTGGTTAGATATGTAAGATTCTAGGTGTAATTACATGTAAAACTGAATTAAGTACTGATATGTGAGTGATATGTCGTGATACGATATATATATGTATATATGCAATTATGTAATTGTATTGTGTGTATGATAGTTGTGTTATCGCGAAAAAAATTTACTACCATTTTCATAATCAAATTAATGTAGTTTTCATTAAAAATTGAGATATGCACGATTAAGAGTAGTGATATTGTAGTAACGAGGTGGGTCGTTACATTTTGCATGTCAAGGGTGATCCTTAGACTAACATTGGATTCCTGTTTTCGCAAAGCCTTGCTTGTCAAGGTTCCAATAAATGATTGTACAAAGAGTGTGTCTTGAGTTTGGAGAGTCAAGGGTGGAACCTGAACACATGTTCTTGCAAAACAATTAATCCTGTGGCCTTGCTTGTCGAGGCTGTGAGGATGTTATCGTACCAAGAGCTTGTCTTGGGTTTAGCATGCCAAGGGTGGACCTCAGACTTTAGCATACCAAGGCGTTTTGTATTCTTGGGAAGTTGTACTCCTGCAAAGATAAAGTCTAAGAATAATGAAAATTATCAAGAGTGTACCTAGAGTATCTTAAGTTTCCATTGCGGAAAACTTGGTGATAATGAGGCTGACCAAGGGTGGACCCTGGGTTTTATTGAAAATTATGAGTTACCAAGAGCCGGTCTTGGGTTTTGCGAATCATTGGGGACCAACCAGTGACACATCCGTCTTGGATTTTTGAGTTAGAGGTCTACCAAGGCTTGAGTTTATAAACCTTCACGGTCTACCAAAGCTTGGGTTTATGAACCTGTTACCGACCAAGGGGCTGCATTGGATTTTGCTGGATGTCCACCTAGGGAAGCCCTAGGGTTTTACAAACCTTTGGAGAGTACCAGGAACTAGTCCTAGGTTTTGTCAAGGTTCAACTTGAAATGAATATTAAAAACCTGTAATCGACCAAGGGACTGTCTTGGATTTTGCTGGAGGTCCATGTAACGCCTCATCTTACTCTCTCGTTTTTGGTTGATTTTAGGTGAAATTTCGTTTCCTCTTTATATTAGAATTCTCTTTGTTATAATTTCATGAAAAAATTTTCGCTTTGCTTGCAAGTTCTCCTAGTCGTCCATATCATAAATGAATACGCTCTCTCCACGGTATTAATTATAAGAATAAAGCACAGTCCAGCAATACAGTCCAAGGTATATTTCATTATACATTCCAAATTCATGGCTGCATAGAATACAACCAATCTAAATCTAATACAATTCATCAATACATCTTCATCCTCTTCACTTCATAGTCAGTCACTGCTTTACTGTTTCTCTGCTCGCCCAAATAAATTGGGGTCATCACAGGTGTCAACCACAGACACAAAATAGGGTAAGTCTATGACAAACAAAGTTTGAATAAAAACATATATAACAGAATACATACGTAGATATTTATAAAATAACAACACAGAGGATTTGTCTACAGATGAAATTACCTCATCTACTCATTACACAAATTAAGTCATACAATTTATTTATCAACAGATATTCCACATACTCATCATGTAATGTATAGAATGCATGCTCATCTTTTTATATGATGCATGACTGAGATCTCAGGTTATTTCTTTTATCAGTGGCCACAGTCAAGATAGCTCAACATGGAATTAGATCGATCGAGTCGGGATATGGCAGTGTTGCAATAGGATGAACACCCACACTACATGTGATCATCATGGGTAGGTGGTCTCCCCACTGGCATTATCCCCCAGTTCATAGAACGCTCGTCTCAATTCAGCTATTTGACAACAACAACAACAACAACAACAACAACAACACGGTCTAGCCCCCGCCAGGCATGTGCATATGAAAATGCATGAATGATTCTTTTTATTATTATTATTCTTCACCTTTCATCTCATACAATTTCAACATCTTCAACAACTCATGGCTTATGCTTATTTAATCCACACATAAAGCTTTTCCAACCAACACATAAAGCTTTATACAACACCTAAGCACCTAGCCATGGTTTAACTTTACAACTTTCTTAAAAAGAAGTCTTACATTTTCATCACTTATTAAATCATACGACTTTTTAATCATCTTTAGCACAACTTTAAAAGAATATCTTAACATCACATCACACTTATCAATATCAACATAATACACAACTTAATTTATTTCTCATACACCATACATCATACAACCACTTAAAGTTCATCAATCTTCAAGAATCCTCAAGCTACACATGTTTACAAGCAAAACTTTATAAAACTATACAACAACTACACGGATTTCATCACCTAGACCCATTTTATTTCTTTGAAACCTTTTATCAACCACTTGGTAAACAAGCTTGATTTTATAAAATACTTGGAAGAAAGGTAGGGCTTCTTTATAAATTTTTTTTTTTTTGTAAAGATTAATATAATAGATATGTTTCTAGTCTAATTTTTAGCAACAAGATTATTGTACATGTTCAAGGAATTCTAGGAGATTTTGGCCCAACATACTATTTGTAGCAAAATAGTTTATTAGAAAGTTATAATTCTAAACCATCATTTTCTACCAATAGTCATAAAATAGATAGTTATAAACTACTTTAAATTTCATTGATTAGATTAGATTTTAAGTTGTCCATTCAACCCTTATTTACTAAACTAAAATCAAGTCACTTGTTTAATTTTCTCATTGAATCAATCTTGCTCTCTTTGAAACCTCTCATCAAACACCTACATCCAAAGCTTAATTCCACATAAAAATCTAACCATAATTCATATTCAAACTTAGCTTATCATAAACTTCCCATACCTTGTTTTCCTTCATCAAAATTGAATAGCCTTGCTCCTTGGATTCCTTGTTCTTCACGTGGCTTCCAAAGTGGGTGGGTTTTTGTTTTGTTTTGGATAAAAGATATTATTGAAAGAAATGGAAGTAGGTTGGAGTGGAGATTGCACCTAGCTTTTTCTTTTTAATATTTGATAGCCTTGCTTCCTAATTCTCCTAGGTGTTCACGTGGAAGGTTAAGGATGAAAGCCTTGGTTTTGCTTTGTATGAAAGTATGGTATTGGAAGTGTTTTTTGGGATAGAATGGCACGTTGGAAACTCCTTTAAGGGCAGCCAAATTTTTTGTTCCCACA
This sequence comes from Glycine latifolia, assembly GCA_013407115.1. Lineage (NCBI taxonomy): Eukaryota > Viridiplantae > Streptophyta > Magnoliopsida > Fabales > Fabaceae > Glycine > Glycine latifolia. Next base: position 203,518 of record QARZ01041092.1, read on the forward strand.
CCCTTTTATATGCTTGTTGAATCAAATATCTCCAAGGCTTATTATTACCTAGCTTTCCATTTGGTTTCCTTTTATTGGTTAGTATTTCCTAAACCTACAAGTGTGCATTTTCAAGAGAATTCTACATCATTCTCTTTTCTTCTCCATGTACATCATTCTCTTTTCTTCTCCATGTACACGTGAATGCTAGGCTTAGAAGGCAAGTCTTATTTGTACATTGATTATGCAAGCTTGTAGAAGAAAATATCATCTTAACTTTCCACTAATGCAAATCCTATTGGCTATTATTTTTCCACCTTCCAAGTGTCCAATTTTCTTTATTCCTCTTAATTCTCACGTGAATGGCTAGCTTCTAGGGAAATCTTTACTAAGTTTCCCTTCTTTTTCGTGGAATAGCCAAAACTTAGAGAAGTCTTGTGCTTTTCTTTTATTCCAAAACCCGTTTCTGTAAAATAACATTTCCGGATTCATTAACCGTTGGATCTTCTTGAAATTTTAAAGGTATACTCCTATCTCATATACCTAACTTCTGACCGTTGGGATCTTTGAAATAATGCTTAGAACTTCCCACGTGTTCTTCCTAAGGAAACAAGATAAAATTAATTTTTCACCATACAAGTGGACCAATGGCAAGTTTTCAAGCTTCTTAAACATCCATGTGTTTATTCTTGAAGTTTCTTAAAGCTTTCTCCATTGATCCTTCATCATACGGTCAAGACTTAATTTAGAAATCTAAATCAATCCAATTTTTCCTTTATTACTTATAATGGCTAGATTCTAATTTCTTATTGGTCCATTTTGCCTTAAATGATTAAATTTACTAAACTAACTCTTTTAGGAACCCTATTCCTCTCATAATTAAGAGAAAACTCCATAAATTGTATCTATTGTTTTCCTGAGGTTTTCTGATACCTGAGGTAGTTTATATTAAGCTCTTTTCAAAATATTTACCAAAATTCCTAGAAATTTAATTTGTTGATTTCTTGTCACCTTCTAGGTTAATATTTAGTTATCTACAAGTACTTCATCCATTTTTCAGGTCTCCACAAAATTTCTAAAGTCATCTGGTCATTTTTTACCTAAAGGGCGTTTTGGTAATTTACCATCCTCGGGACGTGATGGTAATTATTCCATTTGTTCAAGGATATTTAGGTAATTTTTCCTAAAATATCTTACTAAAATATCTAAGGGTATTTTGGTTATTCTCAAAAATATCCAGGGCAAAATTGTCATTTTCATCCTAGGGGCATCTTCGTCATTTCCAAAATTGTTCAGGGGCGTTTTGGTAAATATCTTCCTAGGGGTATTCTTGTAATTTCTATTTTATGGGAAGGGTGATATGGTCATTTTCTTCAAACAGGTTTATAATGTCTCTAATTAATCTTTTACCCAAATAATTCGATCATAAACCATTACTTTTTCCATAATCTAGGACTTGCATAAATATTATAGTTATGAAATTTTGGGGTGTTACAGTCCACCTAGGGAAGCCTTAGGGTTTTACGAACCTTTGGAAAGTACCAGGAACTGGTCCTGGTTTTGTCAAGGTTCACCAGGAAATGGATATTAAGAACCTGTAATCGACCAAGGGGATACATTGGATTTTGCTGGAGGTCCACCTAGGGAAGCCCTAGGGTTTTACGAACCTTTGGAGAGTACCAAGAATTGGTTCTGGGTTTTGTCAAGGTTCACCGGGAAATGGATACTAAGAACTTGTTACGGACCTAGGGGTTGCCTTGGATTTTGCTAGAGGTCCACCTAGGGAAGCCCTAGGATTTTACAAACCTTTAGAGAGTACCAGGAACTGGTCCTTGGTTTTGTCAAGGTTCACCGGGAAGTGGATATTAAGAACCTATAATTGAACAAGGGGATGCCTTGGATTTTGCTGAAGATCCACCTAGGTAAGCTCTAGGGTTTTACAAACCTATGGAGAGTTCTAGGACGTGTTCGCCCTAGATTTTAGTAAGGCTCACCAAGGGTAGACCTTGGAGAGTAGTACCAGGACATGGTCCTAGGTTTTGCCAAGGCTGGACCTTGGATAGTATTCGGGCGTTGGTCCTGCTTTTGTCATGTTCCTGCAATGTTGACACAAGTACATATAGAAAGAGAAATATGTTTTATTAATGTAGCAATTAAAGTACATATTCCATTGTTGTTCTCCAAATGGTCCTTGTTAAATCCTTTTAAGCCAAAACCCTATTTTTTATAGGGATAAAACAATTGAGTAAGAAAAAGAGTACGCCACCCGGCCTTTGATTCATCGGCTGTAGTAGAACTTCAGGTGGGTAGTATTCCATGTTCTTGGAATGTCTTTACCACTTAGTTCCTATAGCTTGTAGGCACTTTTGTCCAGGTTGGTGATGACCCTGAATGGGCCAATTAGGTCCAAGTTTGCCCGTGTCAGGATCTTTTCTGGCTTCACCCCGGACACGCTAGACTAAGTCACCTGGCTGGAAGGTTCATGGTTGAACCTTGGTGTTGTATCTTCTTGTCATTTAGAACTTGGCAGATTCTTCTATGATTTTGGCCATGTCTTGAATTTTCCTAGTAGTTTCTAGTTCGACCCTCTTGTTTTCCTCATTATGCTGTTCTTGAAAGAGCATCCTTCATATCGATGGTTCTCCAAGTTCAACGGGAATCATGGCGTCTGTGCCATATGTAAGTCAAAAAGGAGTTTTGTTTGTAGTACTTTGAGGTGGACAGTGATAAGCCCAGAGTATGCTAGGAGCTTTTTGTTCCAGAGACCTTAGACTTGTCAAGTCTAGTGTGTAGGGCTCAGAGAATGACTCTGTTCGTTGCTTCCACCTAATCGTTGGTCTGGGGATGTTCGACAGAGGTGACCAGGTGTTTGATACCCAGCTGTGTAAGGAAGTCTTCATAGGTCTATGCCTTGAAATGTGTGCCATTGTTAGTAACGATAGCAAGGGGTAGACCATACCTGCATATGAGATGTTTCCATGTAAAGGTTTATACTTCACTAGCCATTATCTCATGTAGAGGTTTCACTTCTATCTGAAAAAAATATGAACACACAGTTAACCAAAAGGGGGGTGAATTGGTTAAAACAGGGACTTTAAAAATTCTTTGAAAACTAGCAGGGGGGATTAAGATTGTATCACAAGTTTAACCTTGTTAAAACTGAAACTTTCAAATAATCAAGATTCACCCTGTACTTCAAGCAATTGCAGAAAATGTATCAGTTGATCTTGAAAGAAATTAACCTCAAGATGGGAAAGATTAAGATAGCAAGATGAGAATCAAGAGAACACCAAATCTATATCGGTTCACTCCTGAAAAGAGAAGCTACATCCAGTTTCTTCTAACCAAACCTTGGCTAGAGTTCCGCTAAATCAAAATTTGTTCATTACAAGCTTACAAGTGATCACCTTTATCAACCCTAGATAAAGAAATGAAATCTAAACCCCCTTCAGACATCTAATTACCAAGAACTAGAGAACCTTTCTCTATTCTTCCCTCTAGGGAACACTACTCTAGAAAAGCTTTAAAGAACTTCTTGAAATAGGAACTTACAAGAAACAAAAGTAAACAATCAAATCACAGCAAGAGTTTAAGAGAGATACAATCTCATGATCCTCTGAATATGAATGAATGAATTTTACCAAACAAACTCAGCTTGAATGTATGCAATTCTTGGAATAAGCTCTCTTTGAAACTCTTCTCAATTATTGTTTAAACCAACATGATCAATGACGCATGAGTTCTGGGTTTTGAAACAAGATCAGTGTAGCTCAGAATATTTTTTCTTAGACTGTGAGGGCTTCTGAAAGTGATTGATAATTTGCAAAATCAAGTTCGTTTTAAAATAGAATACCCAACAGCCTTTATAGTGAACAAATTTAACTGCATGTAATCGATTGACGTCCATGTAATTGATTATTTTAACTAATGTAATCGATTAATATCCAAAATAATCGATTAACATGTTCTAAGCTCAATCTGAAAAAGATATATGAATGATGTAATCGATTAAAATGTCTTGTAATTGATTATCACAGACAGTCTCTGTTTTAAAATAAGCTTGCGTAATCGATTATGAATAAATGGTAATCGATTAAACCAAGGAGACATATTTTGTGTTTTGTATTGTGTAATTGATTACCATTTGCTTGTAATCGATTAATGTGTTCTTCATGGCTTAAGTAATAGATTACCGATGCTGGTAATCGATTAAATCAGTGCATAATGATATTTTCCAAAACTTAACCATGAGAAGTTTGTTTCTTTATACAAACATGAAAACCTTTATACTTTTATCAAATCATGTATGCATGTTAATGATCATGTTTATGCAATGCAAGGATCATAAGATAAGACTCTTAAACAACTTAACAAATTACAAATGACTTCAATTGAATGGCATGTAAAAAGCTAAAATCTATTTAATGCACTAGAGAACCTTTGTCTTGGTGAGAAAATTTTTGTAACGGGTCATTGAGTTTTGTTCCTCCTCTTCACCGACCATTACTGTAACCAGGTCCCTAGGAAGTCTGCCATGAATTGTCTTCATGGGACTGCGTGGTTCGTACTGAAGGTCAAATTCTGACAATTCAACTGACCATGCCACCATACTCTCTATCAATTTGAGTTTTCGTAGTACCTGCTTGATAGGATACTTAGTTTTAACTATCACCTGATGACTTTGGAAATAGGGCTGAAGGGGTCTGCCAGAAGTTACTAGTTTTCTATCATTTGGTAGCGTTTCTCGGTGTCATGTAGCATGTGGCTAGTGAAATAGATAGGGAGTGATGTTTCCCTTCTTCTAGGACAAGTGCTGAGCTGACATGTTCATCCGCCACTGAGAGATATAAGAGCAATGATGCCTCCAGCCTAGGTCGACTCAGGATAGGTGGGGAAACAATTATCTTTTTGAATGCATTGAAGGCCTGCTCATAAGTTTCATTCTAGAGGAAAGGTTTGGTCTTATTGAGAAGTTTGTAGAAAGGCTACGCCTTTTTAGTGAGTTTTGGGAAGAACCTTGACAGTGCCATTAGTCGTCTGTTCAATTTCTGTACTTCAGTGACGTTGGTCGGGCTATGCATCTGTAATATGGTCGTACATTTGTCCGGGTTGGCTTTAATTCCATGATGTGTGATGATGAAACCAAGGAATTTTCTATCACCCACCTCGAATGTGCATTTCTCGAGGTTGAGACACATGTCATACTTCCATACTTCTTCAAACACCTCTTCTAGATTCGCTATGTGTTGAGCTACGCTCTGGGACTTGATGACAATGTCATCAATGTAGACCTGGACATTGCGTCTAATTTGTTTTCTGAAGACACGGTACATCAGTCACTGGTATGTGGCCCCTGCATTCTTGAGGCCGAAAGGCATGACTTTGTAGCAATAATTAGCATCCTCAGTGATGAATGCTGTCTTTTTTGTCTGGTGCATGCATCCTGATCTAGTTGTACCCAGAATATGCATCCAGGAAATTCAGGATTTGGAACCCAAATGCGCCATCCACCAGTCTGTCAACGGGTACGCGTCCTTTGGGCATGCCTTGTTGAGATATGTAAAATCTGTACACATACACCATTTGTCGCTGGCCTTTTTGACACATATTTTGCTTCTTTTGAGCTATTGGCTTGGCCTGTGGACATATTGCCAACTTGTGGCATATGACTCTAGGATCAATACCCGGCATGTCGGATGGTTGCCAGGAAAAAAGGTTCGCATTTTTGTGGAGTACATCAGCTATGTGTCTGTGTTCATGACTAGTGACATCTTTGTTAAGTTGTGTACATTGCCTGGGTTTAGGTTCGAGCTGCAATTTGACAAGTTCCTCTATTGCCTTTGGTCCTTTGTTGATGTTGTCATCACGTGGATCCACATCAAAGGTGTCGTCTTGGTGAGCTAGCTGTATAGACAGACAGTTAGGATATAAGGGGGTGGACCCTTTGTCTATACTCATGACCTAGCTAGTACCCCTCGAAGTGGGACGGTATCTTTCTGCCTCCCTGTTGGGAGGATACGGTGCCACTTTCAAACTATCTACATAGCACTGTCTAGCTTGCTTCTGACCTGCCTTTACGGTGACTATTTCCCTTATCATGGTAGGAAATTTCATCTTTAAGTGAGGTGTGGATATGATAGCTCCAAGCTCGTTCAACATTTTTCTACCAATCAAAGCAAGGTAAGATGTGTCAGCATCGATAATTAAATACCTGATGGTAAAACTCCTCGAGAGTGAACCCTGACCGAAGGTGGTCATAAGGTCCAGGTAGCCCCAGGTGCCTACCCTTTCTCCTGCGGAGCCAAGGAGGGGTCCAGGGTGAGGTTGAATTATGTATGGTGAGATCTTTAGCTTTTGAAAAGTCTTCAAGTATAGAATGTTGATAGAGCTACCCTGATCAATGAGAACCTTCATCCCTTTTAAGTTGGCGATTATAAGGGAAACCACTATTGGGTCATCCTTGTTGATAGGATTGATTCCCTTGAAATTTGCATTTGTAAATTTAATAAGAGGAAGGATCCGTGGTGAGAGAGAATCGACACAATTTATATCGATGTCCCATATAACATGTAAGTGCCTCTTTTGAGACTAGCTGGATGATCCTCCATGAGAGAAACCGCCCGCGATGGTGTTGATTACCCCTTGGATGTGTTGAGCACGCTCATTTTCCTGCTGGCAAGGGGGTTGATGCTCTTGTCTGGGTTGTTGTTGTCTTTGTCTCCCCCTGTCTTCTGCTCCGTCCCTTCTCCTATCAGTATCCCAATTTCTATATTGATCTCCCCGTCGTCCCCCATGTTTGTTTTTCGTTGATGGGTTGTTAGATCATTTTACAACCCATGACAAGTGTCCCGCCTGGATGAGTTCTTCAATTTTTTCTTTCAAGGCCAAACACACTTCAGTATTATGGTCATTGCCGCAATGAAATTGACAGTATTTGTTTGGGTTTGCCCTAGTTTGAGAGACGATGGTGGAGTTGGTAGTATCACCTGTACCTCTGTATTGAGTTAGGACCGCCTAGAGGGTTGACATGTTGTTGGGGGTGTGATTCGCCTTGAGTTGGTTCGTTTCTGATGAGGGGGCAGTGCTCATCTCCCTGTGGATGTCTTATTCTGGCCCCTAACTGATCATGGTCATCTTTTAGCCTTCGGAGTTCTTCTTATTGTCTTCGCTCCATCTCTGCCATGCGGTTTTGGAGTCGTTGGATGGTATCTGCACTAGTCATAGTAGTTCGGGGTGTTGCATCTGATGCTGGAATGCGTACTGACCAATGACGTGTTTTGGTGATTTGTGAGTATGCGAGGGCACAGGGTATGTTTTACTGCGGCCCCACGATGGGCGCCAAATGTTCTTACCAAAATCTAGAAATGTCACATACAGGGCTAGAAGTGGTCCAGGTGGGTTCCAGACTTGCAAAACAAAGGAAAGGATTCTGACGCTAAAGTAAGTACATCAATTATAGAAGGATAACTGAGTATATAAGAGTTTCTGAGGTGGTCTTAGAGTATGTTCACTGTGGGTGAATTTGTAGTAAGAATGAATATGAGTAAAGGTTTAGAGAGAACCAGTATTTATAGAGTTGAGTATGAGCCTTTGGCCTTTGTTTGTTAATTATTTTATTGATAAGATAACAAATAATAACAGATAGTTATATAATTCAAATAGGAGATAAAGTGTACCTTATAGATAAGTAACAACTTGTAGATAATTGGAAAGATAATAGGAGATAAGGTGGTTGCACTAGTTTGAATAATCAGGCAGAACAGATATGTTATTGACCAGCAGAGACTTAGCTGTAGAGGGTTGACGTCCACGCTCCTGTAGCAAGGCTAACACGGAGGGCAGACAAGCATGTTGTCATTGTAGCAGGGTCGACACTAAGTGCAGAGATGTGCATTGTTACTGTAGCAGGGTTGACACAGATGGTGGACACGTGTATAGTGATCCATAGTAACGGCCACGTGTAACTTCACCATTTTGTACTATATATATATATATTAAACCATTGCATATCATTCACATGTTAAAACATAATTCAGTTTTTACATGTATCTAAGCTTGAGATTTACATGCCCAATAAAAAAGAAACAATAAACAAACTAAGAAAGAGTTGATAACAAACACAACTCTCTCCCAAAATAAATTCTAATGTTATCACGTCGGCTTGGCGGCTCCAACAAAAGGATATCCCTCCAACATCACCTACTATTACTCATCTGCTTCCATGAATGAAGGTTCGCAATCATCACAGATACCAACCATACGGTACAAAACTGCAAGGGTGAGTTTATTATACAAGATCAACAAACACTAGATGACAATGATTAGCGAGAAAACATTAATAATAACCACAACCATTCTTAATAATCAATCAGTTCAACATACACTCAACCAACTAGTCATCAATTTTTTCCACAATTCAAATCAATTATGCTCATAATGGTGCATGCACTAACTCAACTCTCAAATGCAATGTGGTACAATTCAACTAGAAATAGCTTAAGCATGCTCATATGACACTCTCACTTAGGCAACTCCCCTCATGGTAATACACCTGAGTTAAAAGGGAGTTCCAAACTAAGTGGTATGCCCCCAAGTACCCGCATTTTTATCCTCATGAAAAACCACAGGTACTTATTGTCACCATTTATATTATTTCCATGCAATTATGAAGTATGAAACATGGACACGATCGATGCATTGACCGTGGATAGTTAAAAATTCTAAGCAATCCCTTTCCCTCTCTAGGGATGATTAAAATTCTTAAACCAATCATCTTCCCTCCTAGGGATATCCAATAAGTCACTGCACCCCCATGTACATACACAACATACATCTATCACAAAAACATCGTCAACATCAACATCATCTCTCATCAATGTCATCATTAACATTAACATCAACATCATATCATCTCAATGTTATCATCAACATCAACATCATCTCATATTAATATCATCATCAACATAATCTCATTTCAATATCATCAACATCACATTCCACACACACATATATATATATATATATATATATATAACACATGCCTAGGATACACATTCCCCAGGTCATCAAACAACACATGGCTAGGATTCACATTCACAATCCATAATACCACGAGACAGATATTTTAGGAGAATTCTAAATTAAAGAGGAGAACTATAATACACAAAACAAACCTATGCCCATTTAAAATTTAATAAAGAAGTAAATAGGAGAATAGATTTATAAAATTTTGGGCAGAGTCTCCTCTATAGTTAAGACTTTTCCCAAAAAATCTAACCATTACAACAACATCATTCACAATTTCATTCATCAATAACAAATATACCGCATCCCATTATTTTAAAACATAATTTTTCTTGAAAACCAGCACACAACAGGGACAGAAATTCATCTCCATAATTGGGTTCCATGACCCAACTATGGTATCAAAAGCTATAAACAACAATAAACTCCCCTTACCTATCTATATCCCTCTGTTAGCTCCTTGTAGCATCATTTTAAGATCTCTCAGGTTCACATTCTTTGGCCACAAAGCTCTATATACCAAATCAAAGATAATTCAGTATACATTTGAAGACAAGGTTGATATTAACATTCAGGGTCAAATACCCACTTAAATTTAAAAGGGGTTAAAATGGTGTTTTGGGAGTCCACATAAAAAAGACATCATTTGTAAATTCTGATTACACCAATGTGATTGGGGTTCAACAAAGGTCACAAAAATGACATCAACTTATACAAAAGTAACTTTTACAATGTCTCATTTTCAAAGGTTTTTCAAAAGAAGTGTAAAAACATCCAATAATTGTACCTAAGTCACAAAAGATACTGAGAAAGGTTCAAACTAGCTAGGAGAAGACAAGGAAATCATGGTTACCTTGCAGAAACCATGAAAAAAGGATTGGAAGCTCTGTTCTCTACCGAATCTTCAAGTTGAGCTTTGAATATTCCTCTCTATTTAAAGTGTTCCTCTCCGTGTGGTGGTCCGACGGCAAGCAACGACAGCTAGTGGTGGTCACCGGTGGTTGTGGGTGATGGAAGAGAAGGGTTACGTCTTTGGGTAAAGGTTTAGAAAGAGGGGTTAAAAATGCATTTTCGGTGTTGATGGACATATTTATAGACTGCAGATATCTCTGAGAGAGCTTATCTCTCTCAGCGCAATTTAAAGGCATGAGTTGTTAACTTACAACCCAATTTTGAAGGAGATCCAACGGTTAACATGTCCAAGATCATAGTTTTACCAAACCAGGTTGTGAATAAAACTTGAAATCACACATTTTGAACACAAATCAAACAAACTCCACATAACCTAACATCTGCACCAAGCAGTTGCACAAGGATAATTTACACAACACTTAAACTAATCTAAACTAATAAAATAATCAAATAACACAAGAAATACATTAAACATCTATTTTTAGTTATCAAAATTTCAGGGCGTTACAACTGTGTGATTTAATCTATGCCCTGTATAATATTAATTGTATAAGTTTAGAGTTAATGTTATTTATTTTAATGAAAATAATTTATGTTGTTAGTAGGCAGAAATTTGGAAAAACTATCTAAATAAAAAATTCCATCAATAGTGAAATTGCACCACGCACTACACAACAATGTAATTTAACTCTGTGTGAGAGTGTTCTTTGTTTGAGGATCACTATGGGTACATGTATTTCCTGGGAGATTAGCACAATAACATAGGCGATGAATATAAGATTTACTAGTTTTGGTAAAAAGCAAAAGTACTTATTTTTGACAAATCCTATCCTTTTCATTTTTGGTGGTTATGTAAAAAGCAAAACTACTCATTTGTGGTATGGTTTGGCATGTTCAAATTGGCTACAAAGGGGGTTATTCAAAGTGTCATAAGGCCTTGTCAATGAGAGCCTACACCATAGCCTAATAGCCTTTGTGAAGAAAAAATCTTTTGGAGTCTTATCCCTTAATTTTTTTGCATTAAAGCTTGAGGGAGGGGAGTTCAGTTGTTCTTCTTCTTCTTCCCATCTGGTTCTTTGTGTTCTTGAACCCTTGAGTCACCAAGTTTAGGTAAATGAATTCTATTCTTCATCCTAGACTTGATTCCTCTTCATTCTCTTGTTCTAGTTTCTCTGATAACTTAGAACTGTCATTTGTTTTACCCATGAAGGGAAACTTTGAAAACCCTAAATATTCTTCATTCTCCTTCAAGATTTTGTGAGTTCTTGAAGAGGTAAGGGGGTCTCTACAACTCTTCAACCATATGCTTGTTGTTGAACTTCCTTGAACATGTTGTTGCTTTGAAATTTTCGAGCTTGCTGTCATGTTCTGAATTTGTGTGCTGAGTTTTTTTCCTTAAGTTTTTATGCCAAAGATGAGTTCTTTGCATGCTAAAACATAGAGTTATCCTTAAATTTCACCCAAATCGGAGTTTTGTACCAAAAGTTACAAATAAAACAAGTTTAAGGACCTTTAGTAAAATGAAAAATATGTCATGAATTTGAACTTATAGTTACAATAGTATGGTCTATTTTTATTAAAGGTTTGACCTTAAAAATGAGTTTGTTAGATTTGAAAATGTAGGGTAGCGTTAAGATTTGCGAAAACCTGACTTCTGAAGCACTGAGAGCACTAAACATAAGTTAGGAGCAAAATTGTGAAAATTCAAGTGACAGAGAGATTTTATGTTAGATTCAAGTGCATGAAGAAACAGAAGACTAGAAGTGTTTTGATATTTGATTCATGCCCAATCATTTGTTGATGGCATTTGTAATTTTCATTTTTATTAAACTTGGTTCATTAAAGGTAAAATCTAATAATCCTTTGCAGCTATTAAATAAATCAAACATACATGCATTCATACTTAGGATTAGAAACATATAAGTATATACATTTATGTAGAAATACATTGATAAGCTTGAAACTTGCATAAAATGTTTTCTCACTAAAATAATCGATTGCATAAGGCATATAATCGATTACATAAGGCATCTGCATAATCCTGTTTAGCCTATGAACTGGTTTAATCGATTACCAAATATTCGTAATCGATTAAATGTGCTATATAGTAATATGAATACTTCTGGCGTAATCGATTAAATCACATAATAATCGATTACCTATGCTTGTGGTTCTAACATGTAATTCTGGCGTAATCGATTACATGGTCAAATAATCGATTACTTTGTTCGTTCAAAATTTCCAGAAATATCATGAACAGTTTAATCGATTAATTAGACAGAATAATCAATTACATGTGTTAATATAATCGATTACATATACGAAATAATCGATTACAGTTTGTTAAGTCTATTTTTTTATAAATAGACATGCATTGACTCAGAATAAGAGAGATTCATTTTTCGAGAGCTTTCATTCATACAAGTGTATTAACATTCTCTGAGTGCTCCAAAGTGTTAAAAGAGTCTTTTTAATTGGGTTGTTCATATAAGTGAGAATCATGAAGCTTGAATAAAAGAAGGTGTTGTTTAGTGATCATTCATGCATTGAGTTGTGTCAAGATCATTCAAGAAAGCATTTCATTCATCACCACAGGTTATAAATTTCGTGTTAAATCCTTTATGCTGCAAAGGAATATAAGGTGATATCCTTCTTGAACTTCAAGTATTGTTCTTTGTGAATTTTCTTTTGTATTCTATAGTTTGTGCTAAATTTTTTCCATGTAACAGTTTGGATTTCTTTAAAGCATTACTAGAAGTGGTTTCTAGTGGGTAGAACTGAGTAGTGTTCTCAGGTTCTAGGTCTTTTGATAAGTCTAGGGTGTAGATTTAGAGTTTTGCCTAGGGTGGGTAAAAGAGACCTTGTTGATTGCTTGTAAAGAATTAAAATCTGTTAGTGGAACTCTAATCTGGTTTAGATTAGAAGGCAAACTGGATGTAGCCTCAGTGGTTGGAGGTGAACCAGTATAAAATTGTCTGCATTTATGTTTTGAGTTGCATTTCATTAATTGCTTGTGATATTATTTTGTGTATCAATTCAAACTTTGATTCAGCAAATGAGTTAATTGATTGGAGAAGAAAAACTGATTGCTAAACTTGTTTTGATTTAAGATACGATCCATATTAAATCTTCCGCTGAGTTTTGATTTTCAAGAAAAAGTTCAAAAAGGGTAAATAAACCAATTCACCCCCCCTCTTGGTTTATTGGATTAGGTATTCATTGTATTTTCATTTTAGACAATAGATAACTTAAATTTGGATGAGTAGATCAGTGGTGTACGAGATATGCAAATTCAGGATCAAAAGGACTGTTTGAAGTATTTAAGTTTTCAATCAGTTTAATTGTGTAAATGAATTTTGGAAAAAGCTTTTAAATAAGAGATTTCGTAATGCAATGAGAAGAGTTGAAGAGTGGAGACATTGAGCGAGGAAAGAGGGAAAGCGAGAGGAAAAATGAAAATATAGTCATCCTTTGTAAAATAAAATTGAATTATTATTATTTTATAAATTATCTTAGAATTATTTATTTCCTAAAACTGCTGATTATTTACTCTATATTGCTGAGATAAATGTGAGATCTAATGTCTGATGTATGTTTTGAAAGTGTGATATTTCTCTACTGATAAAATTACTAAAATGTGTGCCTGTATTCTATTATGATTATTGAATGATAAGATCGATAGAGTGTGAACTTCTGAAATTATATATGTGGCATGCGAATTTTTTTTTTAATATACATATTGTCTACATATTGTTATTTTTGTATGTATGCGTTGTGGTTTGGGTCTAGGGGTGTTCGACCTTCGTCAAATTATTTGTTATGTTTGGTTAGATAGAAATGATTATAGGCGTTATACTATCTAATTATTTTGTGTGACAAGTGGTTTTACCGCTTAACGGGTTGCAGCTGGTTTCCTGAGAGTAGTACGTAGGTTGGAGCGTCGTCTCTCTTCCTTGTTTGTTTGTTTGTTTGTTTGTACATGTCCGTTGATGCATGTGGCAACAATCAAGAAGATTGGGTAGAGATTAAGGAACTATCAGTTGTATTTCCTTCCATGGGAAGGTGAGGTTCCATTGAGGAAGTGGATGATGGACAGAGATACATTGGGGTGTAGTGAGCGAAGAGGTTCAAAGAACATAGGGGAATTAGCGAGTGCTGACTACTCGAAATTTGGTGCACTTATTTAGCGTGGGTAACTTAGAGGCCTTACTTTGCTACTTTTGAGGGGATCCGAGACTATGTTTTTTGAGTTGAGAGATAAGGGGTGTAATGACCCGCCTAGTCGCTACGGTATTACTAACTCTAATCGTACAATTTTTGAATTTTAATGAAAACTCCATTAATTTGATTATGGAAATAGTGGTAAATTATTCACGATATTACACTTGTCATACTATATATAAATATATAAGTAAATACACAAACATGTATATCTTAAACCATCACATGCTAGGATATAAGTTAATTGTATTTACAAGTATTTACGCCTGAAATGTATATATCCATCAAAAAGAAATCAAGAGACAAACTAATAAAGAGTTGACTATCAAAACACAACTCTTTTCCAAAAAGTAATCATCACGACGGCTCAATGGCTCCAACCAAAAAGAATCTCCCTCTAGAGTCACCTAATGTTGCTCATCAGAGGTACCAACCCCACGGTACACCAAATGCAAGGGTGGGTTTATTATATAAAATCAACAAACAACAGATAACAACAATTGGGAAGAAAACAATATTACCCACCACAATCATTAACAAAAGTCCATGATTCCGGTACATACTCAACAAACCAATCATCCAATGCAATTCATAACTCAAACAATCATGCATAGCATGATGCATGCACTTGACTCATCTATCAACATGCAATGTGGTACCATATCTCGGAAATAGCCTCTCACAGGAAAAATGATTCATTGCCTATCAGGGCCACCCTGTCGTGCACTGGCCATTCCCCCACCCGATGATCAGCTAGCGCCGCTAGGTAATTCCAAACCTGATGACCCCTTAGTACCTGCATTTTCAACCCACTGAAACCCACAGGTACGCGCGTGCCTTCATTCTATTCCATCCATGCACATGAAGCATGAAACATGGGCATTATCAATGTATGACCATGGCCAGGAACAAATCCTTCCCCGCAAGGATGACCAATCATACACCCTTCATGTACATACATAACACACCAATGTGGGTTCACCGATGCACTGATCGTGGCTAGGAAGAAATCCTTCCTCGCAAGGATAACCAACTGGTAACTACACCCCATGTGTATATACATAGCATACAACCATGGCACCATCAATGTATGACCATGGCCAGGAACAAATCCTTCCCCGCAAGGATGACCTGTCATACACCCCCATGGGTATCCATATATATCAACATACACTTCACCTCATGTCGATATCATCATCATATATATCAAATTCATCTTATTTCAACATTATCCTCATAAACATCAACTTCATCTCATTTCAACATCAACATCCATTTCATCATCATCTCATTTCAACATCATAAACCACATCATCATTATATCCTTTATACATCATCAAACACGTCATCATTATTTCATTCAATCATCACCAACACATCAATAACATCCCATTTCAACATTTTCAATGACATCAATATCACCTCATCCACCCACAATCAATATTACCACGAGACTAGTATTTTAGGAAAATTATAAATTAAAGAGGAGGACTACTACAATATAGAAAACACACTATTATGCCCATTTAAAGATTTAATAAAGAATTAAATAGGAACACATATTATAGAAAACACACTTTTATGCCCTCCTCTGTAATTAAGACTTTTCCCAAAAATCCAATCAATTACAACAACAATATCATTCACAGTTTTATCCATCAACAAGCCAATTCATTGCATCTCATCAGTTAAAAACACAATTTTTCTTGAAAGCGAGCACACACATCAATCTTAAATACATCGCATCCCATTAGTTAAAAACATAGTTTTTCTTGAAAAAATCAGCACACAAGAGGGACAGGCAAATATCCTCATAGTTGGACTCCCTGGCCCTCAACTATGGTACCAAAACTATAAATAAATAATAAACTCCCTTTACCTAACTATATCCCTCTGTTAGCTCCTTGAAACGTCGTTTTGAGATTTCTCAAGTTCACGTGCTTTGGTCCAAACGGAGAGCTCTATATACCAAATCGAAGATAATTTAGTATATATTTCAAAGGCAAGGTCAAAATTAATATTTGGGGTTAGATACCCACTCAAATCTAAAAAGAGGCTAAAAGGGTGTTTTGGGAGTTCACATCAAAAGACATTATTTTGAAATTCCGATCACACCAATGTGACCGGGGCTCAACAAGGATCACATAAATGACATCAATTTCATAAAAAGGAGACTTTTAAAACATCTCATTTTCAAAGGGTTTTCAAAGGAAATATAGAAACAACCAAAAATGGTACCCGAATCGCAAGAGATATCAATAGAGGCTTCGAACTAGATAAAAGCAGACAAGGAAACCATGGTTACCTCAAAGAAACCAAGAAAAGAGGATTGGAGGCTCCATTTTCTACCAAATCCTTGGGTGTTTCTCTCCGTGCGGTGGTTCAACGGAAAGAAACAGTGGCTCGTGGCAGTCACTGATGGCCGCGGGTGGTGGAGGAGGAGGGGTGTAACGCCCCGTATGCATCTGACTTATTAACATTCAATTATGATCATTAAGCGCAACAATTAATTTAACAAAATTAATTAGGAAGCATCAAATAAAAATGATGTCATCATACACCCATGAATAAAGATAATTGTGCATTATGCATGGTAGTTGCTCATGAAATTACAACAATATACATCGGGTTACGTTCCCCCCCTTAGGGTCGGAATCGTATTTGGTTTGGTATTTCAAATTCTGTGTGAATGTTCACTTTCTTCTTCAATCCTCTATTCGATTTTCATGATTATGAATGTGTTTAGGATTGAAAGCGGATTAGGTTATAGATTCATTTCCTAATTTTGAATTTTAATCACAGATTATTTGGATGATACAATTAGGTTTGTGGTTTCAATTAATTTAGGGGTTAATTCGATTGAACTGCTTCTAATAAATTGAATGAACTTTCACAACAAAATAATTATCTAAGAACTATGATAATTCATATTGCTTGGTTTGATGAATTGGATTGATGCTTTTAAATCTATTTTAGAATACCTTTTATCAATTCTATTAGTTTCTATTTTGTTACTTTTTTCTGCAATTTTTATTCATGCATGCAAACTGTTTGATAAACATCCCCCATTATTTACTAGTGAATTGAAGTTGGAACCATATTGATTGTGTCTCTGAGTCGACCTAGGTTAATCTTGTTCTACAGAATTAGCGTAGTTTAATTGTTTTGAAGTGTTACGACATCAGTTATTAAAACTAGTTTTTAAAAATCACCAAAAAAATTACAAAAATCAAGCATGATTTATAGATATTTACTGTTGTGTTTTTGAAATTTTCTAAATTTTTTAGGGCAGTTTTTCATTTTCTGTTTCATTTCAGCAGATATTGTGAATAGTGTCCTAGTAGAGTAGCTATCTGCCATTTCTGTGATTTCTGTGATTTTGTTCCTTATGAGTTGAACTGTGCATGACTAGGTCCACGTCAAGTGACTTGCATTCATATGATCCTGAGATAGATAGGACATTTCACAGATTAAGCAGAAATAATATTAGTCTAGATGAATTTGATAGTGTAGTCCTAGATAGTAGTGTAGTGTTTCTTGAGTCTTCTGTTTCTGAGTCTATTTCCAATTCTGCACATCTTGATTTTGAAAATTTTGTTGATACAATGGCTAATAAAAACCTAACTCTTAAGGAATTGGCTACACCTGATGATGTTTACCAACCTTGGGGTATTCAATATCCTGAGACTGAGGTTAGTTATGAGCTAAAATCTGGACTTATCCATTTGCTTCCAAAGTTTCATGGTCTTGCAGGTGAGGATCCACACAAGCATCTTAAGGAGTTTCATGTAGTGTGTTCCACCATGCGACCACATGACATTCATGAGGATTATGTCAAGATGAAGACATTTCCATTCTCTCTAGATGGTGTGGCCAAGGAATGGTTATACCTTCAACCAGATTCTATTAACACCTGGACAGATATGAAGAGAAGATTCTTAGAGAAATTCTTCCCTGCATCCAGTACAGCTTCCATCCAAAAAGAAATTTGTGGTATAAGGCAGCTCCCTGGAGAGACATTGTATGAGTACTGGGAGAGATTCAATGAGTTGTGTGCTACATGTCCTCACCATCAAATCAATGAGCAATTATTGATTCAGTATTTCTATAAAGGTTTGATGTTGATGGACAGGAGTATGATAGATGCAGCTAGTGGAGGCGCTTTGATGGACAAGACTCTTGTTGCTGCAAGACAGTTGATTTCTAACATGGCAGCCAACTATCAGCAATTTGGTACTAGAGGTGCTGCAACAAGCAAGCCTACTGCAATGAAGTTTCTGCTTCTATGGTTGCTGATAACCAGAGGTTGGAGAACAAGCTGACAGAGTTAACATCCCTTCTGAGACAACTTGCTATTGGTCAACAACAGAACGTGATGGCAGCCAATCAACCAAGGCTGTGTGGTATCTGTTGTGCACCTGATCATCCAACAGATGCATGTCCCACTTTACAAGAAACAGAACAAGCTGCTGATGTTTCTGCCATACAACCTGGACAGCCATTCAGACCTCAACAACAGTATAATCCTTACTCCAACACTTATAATCCTGGTTGGAGAGATCACCCAAATTTGAGGTATGGTCCTCGTCCACAACCTCCATAGCAGACACAACAACAGCAGCTATTCATACCTCAACAGCAGCAATATCAACCCTCCACTAGCAAATACCAAGCTCCTCCATTCAGACAACAACCACAGTTCCAGCAGCCTGAACCTGCACCTGAAAAACCTGTGCATACTAGTTCTGGAGGACTTGATGAAGCAAATGGAAACCACCAACATTCAGTTTCAACAAAATGTCAGTGCCACCATCCAAGACCTGCAAACTCAGATTGGACAGTCAGCTACAACTGTCAACCAGATGCAGCAATAAGGTTCTGGAAACATTCCAGCACAACCAATTATTAATCCAAAGAATGTGAGTGCTATTACCTTGAGGAGCGGCAAGGAACTTCCAAATGCTAGTGCTAAAATTGATGTTGGTGCCAAAACAGATTCTGCACCAACACATATTCCTCTACCTTTTCCTTCTAGATTCATTTCTGCAAAGAAAATGGAGTTTGATTCTGATCTGCTTGAGACTTTCAGGAGGGTGGAAGTCAATATTCCCCTCTTGGATGCCATCAAATAGATTCTAAAATATGCAAAGTTCTTGAAGGATTTGTGCACCCACAAGAGGAAGCTGAAGGGAAATGAGAAAGTGAAGATGGGTAGAAATGTATCTACACTTATACAGGGCTAAACTGTTGATACCATTCCACTATCCACCTTGCCACAGAAGTGCAAGGATCCTGGCACTTTCATTGTCCCTTGCAACATTGGAGATTGTACTTTTGCATATGCCATGTGTGACCTTGGAGCCTCCATTAATGTCATGCCCACATCAGTTTACAGATCATTACATCTTGGTGATTTGAAATCCACTGGTGTTGTCATTCACTTAGCCAACAGGAGTGTTGTGCTTCCACTTGGACTTATTGAAGATATGCTGGTACGAGTTAATAATTTGATTTTTCCTGTAGATTTTTACATACTGGATATGGAGAATGAGTCTTCCAGCCATGGTTCCACATTGATCCTAGGAAGACCATTCTTGATGACAGCCAGAACCAAAATTGATGTGTATGCAGGAACTTTGTCCATGGAGTTTGGTGATGACGTTGTCCAGTTTAACATTTTTGAGGCCACGAGACATCCTGTAGAGGAGCATTGTGTCCTTCTTCTTGATATCATTGATGTTGCAGTAGATAGTGTAGATATTTCTGATTTACTTTCTGATTTTTCTGATTTTGATCTTGATTCTTGTAATTGTACTTGTGATGATTCTGCTGTTGTGTGTAGTATTTGTGCAGATATTTCCTCCACACTTGACTCTGATTGTGTTGTAGATACAGGTATAGATACAAGTTCTGATTCTACTATCTCCCTTCCCTCAGCCAACAACCTTTCCTTGCCTTCCACCATTCAGCCACCTTCTTTGGAGCTGAAGTCACTACCTGAGCACCTTAAATATGCATATTTAGATGATGCTCCGCAGCTTCTAGTCATCATATCTACTAGCTTGTCACTTAAGCATGAAGAGAAGTTGCTGCATGTTTTGAGAGGCCACAAAAACGCCATTGGATGGACATTTGCTGACCTTCCTGGAATAAATCCTTCCATCTGTGTGCATCGAATACTCTTGGAGGATGATTCTAGGTCAGTGAGGCAACCACAGAGGAGGTTGAATCCCACTATTCTTGATGTGGTGAAGAAGGAAGTGATGAAGTTACTAGCTGCAGGGATGAAGTTACTAGCTGCAGGGATCATCTATCCCATTTCAGATAGTACTTGGGTTTCACCTATCCAAGTGGTCCATAAGAAGTCGGGTATCACTGTTGTGCAAAATCAGGATAATGAGTTGATTCTGACTAGAGTAGCCAGCAGTTGGCGAGTTTGCATTGACTATAGGAGACTTAACCAGGCAACTTGCAAGGACCGTTTCCCTCTCCCCTTCATTGACCAGGTTCTGGAGAGGTTGGCAGGTAAATCACATTATTGCTTTCTTGATGGTTTTTCTAGTTACATACAAATTCATATTGCACCAGAGGACCAACACAAGACCACATTCACTTGTCCATTTGGCACATTTGCCTACACTAGGATGCCTTTTGGTCTATGCAATGCAAATTCTAATTTATTAGAGAGTTGCATGGAGGTGTTTATGGATTATTTCACTGTTTATGGTTCCTCTTTTGATGCATGTTTGGATAGTCTCTCTAGAGTTCTTGATCGATGTATTGGGACTAACCTTGTTCTTAACTTTAAGAAATGTCATTTTATGGTACATGAAGGTATAGTCTTAGGGCATTTAGTCTCCAGTAGAGGTCTTGAGGTCGATAAAGCTAAGATTGATGTTATTACTTCTTTACCTTACCCCACTTCTGTGCGGGAAGTGCGTTCTTTTCTTGGACATGCAGGTTTTTATAGGAGATTCATCCAGGATTTTAGCAAGATTGCACTGCCATTGTCCAAGCCTCTCCAAGAGGACGTAGACTTTATGATTGATTAGCCTTGCAAAGAGGCATTTGAGGAATTGGGGAAGAAGCTTACGACCTCTCCTATCATGCAACCACCAGATTGGGAACTTCCCTTTGAGCTCATGTGTGATGCCTCTAACTATGCACTTGGGGCTGTGTTGTTACAGAGAGTTGATAAAAGATCTCATTTCATTGCTTATGCTTCACGCACTTTAGATGCAGCCCAAGTTAACTACACCACCACAGAGAATGAGCTTTTAGCTATTGTTTTTGCTTTAGATAAATTCCGATCTTATTTGCTTTGCTCCCATATCACTATCTTTACTGACCATGCAGCTTTGAAGTACCTGTTGAAGAAGCCTGATGCTAAACCTAGATTTATCAGGTGCATGCTTCTTCTTCAGGAGTTTGATATTGAGATTAAGGACAAGAGTGGTGCGGAAAACTTGGTTGCTGATCATTTGAGCAGGATTGAGGGACCTGTTGAATCCTTTACTATTAGGGATAATTTTCCTGATGAGCATTCGATGCACTTGCATTCATCACATATCACCCTTTGGTTTGCTGACATTGTGAATTTCATTGTTGCATCTATTGTTCCACCTCATACATCTAGGTCTCAAATAGATAAACTTAAGAGTGATGCTAAATTTTATGTGTGGGATGATCCTTATTTGTTGAGATTTGGTAGTGATCAAGTGATCCGTAGGTGTGTGCCAGATCATATGATTCTGTGTATTCTTCAGTTTTGTCATGACACACCTACTGGCAGTCATTTTGGTCCTCAGCGGACCGCTGAGAGGGTATTGGATTGTGGGTTCTATTGGCCCACTTTGTTTAGAGATGCTCATCACTTTACTACCACTTGTGAGCAGTGTCAGAGAGCAGGAGGAACCATTACACATAGATATGAGATGCCTCAGCAACCCATTATTTTTTGTGAGAATTTTTATGTGTGGGGTATTGATTTTATGGGTCAATTTCCTGTTTCTCATGGTTTTTTATATATTCTACTTGTTGTTGATTATGTTTCCAGATGGGTTGAAGCTAAGGCCACTAGAACTAATGATTCTAAAGTTGTTATGGATTTTGTGAGATCCAATATTTTTTGTAGGTTTGGTGTGCCTAAAGCCATTATCAGTGACCAGGGGAGCCATTTCTGTAATAGATCATTGACATCCTTGCTTCAGAAGTATGGGGTTGTGCATAAAGTTGCTACAACTTATCATCCCCAAACTAATGGGCAAGCAGAGGTTTTTAACAGAGAGATCAAGCAAGTGTTACAAAAGGTAGTGCAACCCAACAGGAAGGATTGGAGCAAGCTGCTTGAAATGCTTTATGGGCTCACAAGACTACTTACCGAACACCTTTGGGGATGTCTCCCTATAGGGTGGTTTTTGGTAAGTCATGCCACCTTCCAGTGGAGATTGAACACCGTGCTTATTGGGCGGTGAAGAGTTGTAACATGGCATTTGATAAAGTGGGTATGGAAAGGAAGCTTCAATTGCAAGAACTTGAAGAGATCCGCTTAGAAGCCTATGAGAACTTCAAGATTTACAGGGAGAAAGTGAAGAGATTTCATGACTCTAGGATTCTTAGGAAGAAGTTCCATATTGGCCAAAAAGTGTTATTGTTTAACTCTCGCCTCAAGCTTATTTCCAATAAACTTCGATCTAGATGGGATGGACTTTTGTTATTACTAATGTTTTTCCCCATAGTGCAATTGAGATTAAAAATGAATTTACCGGAAAGGTCTTCAAAGTGAATGGTCACCAACTCAAGTTATTTCATGAGAGCCCTCAAGTGGAGGAGGAGCTTGTGGCGGACATCTCTTTGGTCTTGCCAATTCTATGTGATGATGTGCCTTGAATGACATTTGGGGAGTTTCATTTTCCCTTCTTTTATTTGTTGTCTCTTTGTTTGCATCTCATTGCATGCTTACATTGAGGACAATGTGCATTTCAAGTGTGGGGTGAAGGATTACAAAATCTATTTTCTGTTTACATTTCTGTTTATCTATTTTTGTTTGTTGTTTTTACATTCTGTCTGTTTTAATTTTTGAGTCTATTTTCTGTTTATCTGTTTATCTATTTGTTTTCTATTTTCTGTTTTAGTTTTTGAGTCTGTATGTTGTTTCTGTCCATTTTCTGTTTGCTGTATTTTGATGTGGACTCCAAATGTTAATATTGATCTTACCTTGGAAATCTATACTAGATTATCTTCAATTTGATATATAGAGCTTTGCGTTTGGGCCAAAGCACATGAACTTGAGAGATCCCAAAACGACGTTTCAAGGAGCTAACATAGGGATATAGATAGGTAAGAGGAGTTTATTATTTAGTTATAGTTTTGGTACCATAGTTAGGGGCCAAGGAGTCCAACTATGAGAATATCTGCTTGTCCCTGTTGTGTGCTGGCTTGCAAGAAAAGTTATGTTTTAAACTAATGGGATGTGATACATTTATTATTGATGTATGTTTGTTCCTGTTGTGTGCTCACTTTCAAAAGAAATTGTGTTTTTAACTAATGGGATGCGATGAATTTGTTATTGATGGATAAAACTGTGAATGATATTGTTGTTGTAATGATTGGATTTTTGGGAAAAGTCTTAATTTCAGAGGAAACTCTGCCCAAAATTTTATAATATGTTTTCCTATTTAATTCTTTATTAAATTTTTAAAATGGGCATAAGAGTGTGTTTATATATTGTATTCTCCTTTTTAATTTAGAATTTTCCTAAAAATATTAGTCTTGTGATATGATGAATTATGAATGTATGAAATTTGGGTTGTCTGAAGACCTGGGGAATGTGAATCTCAGGCATATGTATTATGTATGGATGTGAAATGTGATTGCTTGTGATGTCGTTGATGATATTGAAATTGAGATGCCATTGATGTAGTTGATGATGTTTAAATGAGATAATGTTGATGTACTTGATGATATTCAAATGAGATTATGTTGACGTGGTTGATGATGTTGAAATGAGATAATATTGATATGCATGATAATGATATTGAGATGATATGATGTTGAGGTTGATAATGACCTTGATGAGAGATAATATTAATGTGAACAATGTCATTGTGTGTGGATATACATGGATACCCATGGGGGGTGTATGACGGGTTACCCTTGCAAGGAAGAATTTATTCGTAGCCAGGTCATACATTGATGGTGCCCATGGTTGTAGCCTGTGTATATACACATGAGGTGCAATGACCGGTTGGTTACCCTTGCGAGGATGAATTTGTTCCTAGCCACAGTTAGTGCATCGGTGAGCCCACATTGGTGTGCTATGTATGTACATGGGGGGTGCATCACGGGTTACCCTTGCAAGGAAGGATTTGTTCCTAGCGGGGTTATGCATTGATGATGCCCATATTTCATACTTCATGTGCATGGATGAAAATAAAATGAAGGCATGTGTGTACCTGTGGGTTTCAGTGGACTGAAAACGCAGGTACTAAGGGATCATCAATCATCAGGTTTGGAATTCCCTAGCAACACTGGCTGATCACCGGGGAAGGGGGGAATGGCCAGTGCACGACAGGGTGGCCCTGATAGGCAGTGAATCATTTTTCCTGTGAGAGGCTATTTTTGGGATATGATACCACATTGCATCCTGATAGATGAGTCAAGTGCATGCATCATTCTATGCATGATTGTTTGAGTTGTGAAATGCATTGGATGATTGGTTTGTTGAGTGTGTATTGGAATCATGGATTTTTGTTAATGATTGTGGTGGGTAATGTTGTTTCCTTTGCAATTGCTGCTATCTGATGTTTGTTGGTTTTTTATAATAAACTCACTCTTGCATTTGTTGTACCGTGTGGTTGGTACCTGTGATGATCACGAACCTTTGTTCGTGTGAGTGATAGAGCAGCAGTAGGTGACTCTGGAGAAGGATTCTTTTTGGTTGGAGCCGCCAAGTCGACATGATGACATTGGATTTATTTTTGGAGAAAGAGTGGTGTTTTGTTAATCAACTCTTTCTTAGTTAGTTCTTTGGCTTTTTGTTAGATACGTAATTTCAAGTGTATATACATGTAAAACTAAAGGAAGTTCTAACATTTGGATGACATGTACTGATTTAATATATATGTACATATGTGTTTAACTATGTAATGGTAATAAGTGTATGATAATTGTATTATCGCGAGAAATTTACCATCATTTTCATAATCAAATTAAAATAGAGTTTTATTAAAAATTGAAATCTGCACGATTAATAGTTAGTGATATCGTAGCGACGAGGCGGGTCGTTGCACTCTTGGTTTGACTAATGCACCTAGTACTTTTATGAGACTTATGAACCATGTGCTTAGACACTTTATAGACAAGTTTGTGGTAGTTTACTTTGATGGCATTCTTGCTTATAGTGCCAATTTAAATGATCATTTAATGCATTTTAAAAGTGTCTTGGAGGTGCTTAGGAAGGAAACCTTGCATAGAGCAATTGATAAATGTTCTTTTTCCACTTTCACAAGTTGTGTTTCTAGGTTTTGTAGTAGGTACTCAAGGAGTCCAAGTGGATCAAGAGAAAGTGAAAGTCATCATGGAGTGGCCAACTCCTACAAGTGTGAAAGATGTTAGAAGCTTTCATGGTTTGGAAAGCTTTTATAGGAGATTTATCAAGGATTTTAGCACCATTGCTTCTTCTTTGAATGAATTGATGAAGAAAATCGTGAGCTTCTCTTGGAAGCAAGAGCATGAAATTGCTTTCCAAATATTGAAGGATAAATTGTCTCATGTGTAACGACTTGCCTCGTCACTACTGTATTATACTCTTAATTATGCTTTTAATGGTAATTTATATTTGAAAATCCCTTTTAGTTTGTTTATAAAAATAGTAGTAAAACTTTCGTAAGTATAATCAATATCACAAATCAAAATTCAAATATAGAAAGATTTAATACATCATAATACCTGCATGTTAATAATTATAAGTTGGTAGTAATTATAAATAACAAAGTCTGAATTATACAATTTTCTCAAAAGAAACAAGGATTTAAATGATGGGGTGTAACTAGCAAAATGTCGGGGTGTAGTCATTAGAACAAGGGATGTAACTAGCAAAAATACAACCCTTGCCCGGAATCTAGCCCATCTACATCCCAGCTACTTGGTGGCTCGAAGATACGAGCTCTATCGAGTAACGAACCCGGTGGCTCTTTCTCTTCCTCTCATGAAGTAACTTGAGCTCGGTAATTCTAATGGGCCACCCCGGGAAAGGAACCCGGTATACAAGTGTTCACTAACAAGGACTAAGTTACGTCCTTTATGCACACATGAATGGTATGTAAACCGTTCAACTCGACATTCCCATCCTGGTAGCCGACATCACATTACAAGGGATTGACATATATGTAACTCGGCCCACCCATCCCGGTAGCCGATGTCACAAACAAAGGTTAGACACATGCAACTCTGCCAACCCTTCTCGGCATCCGATATCATATCACAAGGGATATATAACTTAGGCGACCCATCCTGGTAGCCGACATCACAACACAAGGGATGTATAACTCGGCTTACCCATCCCGGTAGCCGTCATCACAACACAACAGTATTTTAATATACATATAACATACTCCACCTAACTTACCTAACCCGGTAGTCATCTTCCTCACACCATTTACAGACGTCATCAATAATAGATACACACTTTTAACCCAACCATGATATCAAAAATCATTATTAACACAATAAAATCCCCTTACCTCAACAGGAATTATTTTCTTTCACACTTAACGTGATTTTTTGTTCGAACACAAGTTCTCCCAGCAACGAGGAATGGAAGGATTATGCTTCGTTCACCCATTCCTCTTAATGTAGGGGTGTTTCCGCTGCAACTATGGTGGTTCTTGATAGTTAAAGGTGGTATGGTGGAATAAGAGAGATTTCTGGGTGCAAAGAGTTTAGAGAGAGAAAAGAAGAGAAACATGTATAGGAGTGAGAGAGTGAATCATGCTTCTGCTTCATGCACTGCTATTTATAGACGAAGCATTGGGGCAAGTTGCCAACCACTTGATTCAGCCAGCTATCACAGCCACCATAGTTGCCCACTTCATGTCTGTGCTTAGGAATTACTCATTGAAACACGTTGGGGTTTTAGAAATACCTTTATCACTTGAAGGCTCAAAGAAGATGACACCCTCCAATGGTGATCCACACGGTTATCTCCTTCTTGCAAGTGAGAACTTCTTCTCCTTGATTCCTCCTTCTGCTTGGTGGCTTGCTAGGCGCATGCAAGGTGTGAGGCTTTCAAGTATTTGGTTTCTTTTCCCAAGACTATGATGATGCCTTAAGGTGAGGTGAAGGTGCAGCAAAAGAGGAGAGAAGATAAGGGAGAGGAAAAACTAGAACTTGATTCAGAATCAAGATAGGTGGGGGCAAATTTTTCTTCTTTTAAAATCCTTCCCAAATAGGCACCTATTTAGGGTGAGATGAGGTTGTTGCATTGCATTATCGTTTCACTCCAAATCAGCCCAAGTTGTTGGGAAAATTTGAAAAAGAATCTAGCAAGATTCTCTCAAAAAACCGCCACCCTCTCTCCCTATCCTTCCTCCACAGTTTGTTGCCACAATAACTCATTTGAATTCAGAATTCAAATGACAATCTTGTTGAGAGAATCTTCATCCAATCTTTATTGGATAATTCATCTAGATAATTTAAATTATCCTCAACAACCTAACCTTATAGAATTTAAAATTCAAATTCAAATTTCAAATTTGAAATTTCAACTCAAATATAAATTCAATCTTATCCCAGTTTGTAATTTGAATTTGAATTCCAATTCAAAATTCAAATTTTAAATTTCAAATTTCAAATCTCAAATTCAAATTTTGAATTTGCCCAAAACTTATTTTGGTCAAGTCAACTCTTTGACTTACTAGGATTTATGACCCAAGGCCCATCGGGCCTGTCAACACATTTGGGCCCATTAGTGGAGAAACCAATTTCATCACTAATGCCCCAAATAGGGCGCATGATTCAAATGGGCCCAATTGATTTAATGACCACATAAGACACTAGCAATGCTATGTGGCCCTATAACTAATTGAGTTGATCAATTGATCTACCTTTCTAATTTGGATACTGTGTCTCCATCATCCCTTACATCGTCATTCATATTTAGTCGAGAGCAAAGATAAAGTATCATCTCTCTTTATTGACTAAATATAGCTTTTCACATGAACTAGGAATCTTCTTCTATTGACTCTAAGACAGATCATGACTCCTAATGATCTCTTACTATGCATAGATTCCTGAGTCAACTAAAAGTCATCCAAGCCCTACCGGTCTTATGAATGACTAATCCCTTGTAAGGGATTATGAGTCCTTTCGGCATGTCCATCTATACTCATGTATTGAAGTTATACCGAAGAGTACATTGTTCTCCCCATTTATAGGCGGATAGAGTCATACAGTTAAAGTGTAACCCTAAGACACAGTATTCGATGACATCCTCAAGTCTAGGACGACCCGCACTACCAAACAATGAGAAGCTTTACAAATCCAATGATATTTTAAAAATCCTTATGGAGTCTCTCGACGGGTCAGTTCAATGCCATCTGTTCCCCAACAGATCCACCCATGACATCAGCTAAGGCATCACATGCCTGTATTCCATGAGGTTCCTACCTTGTATCTCTATACAAGTAGAAGATGTCATGCTAGTCTTATTGAGATCATCAATACCCTTTCTTGATGATTCAAGACTAGGAACAAGCTTTAGGCAATAGACATGTAGTGTCCTCGAATTCTCATGATCATGATCCCTATCATAGATCCTCAAGTGTACACTTGTTCTATTCCTAGGGCCTTTACCTTTAAAAGCATATTGCTATAAATATAGGTGAGCCTAAATATGATAAAGATAAAGTTTGCTCTTATTAATCATGAAATAATAAATAGTACAAGGTGTTCAACTAATAAATTAGATTGTCTCTAGGACACCTACATACTAACAGCCATTACCTAACACTTCTTCTATGATTAATCATGATGATTTGTCTAAATCTTTTTATGTTAGGAAAATGCATGAACAAATGAAGGCCCGTATGGAGAGGAAAATGGAAGCATATGCTAAACAAGCCAATAAATACAAGAAGCAAGTGATCTTTAATGAGGGAGATTTGGTTTGGCTTCATTTGAGAAAGGATAGATTTCCTCATAAAAGGAAATTCAAGCTCCAACCAAGAGGAGATGGGCCTTTCAAGATTTTGGAGAGAATCAATAACAATGCATATAAACTTGAATTACCTAGTGAGTATGGTGTGAGTAATACTTTCAATGTTTGTGATCTTTCTTTGTATGATGTAGGTACAAGTGGGGAAGCAAACTTGAGGTCAAGTTCCTTTCAAGAAAGAGGGGATGATGGAGGTCCATTGCAAGCTAAAGGTCTAGAAGGAGAGCTTGAAGCTAGAACCCAAGCACTTCAAGACTACATCAAGGCTAACTTGGACAACCAAAAGGAAGCTCACAAACTTAAGGATAACAAGGGATGGATTTTAATGTCTCAAGTTTAATTTAATTCTAATTAAATTCAGCACTTGTTAGAAACAAAAATAGTTGTAATAAAAAGGATTTTTAGTGCATTTGCGTAAAGCTTTGTAAGTGCACTTGTGTGTTGTAACGACCCGCCTCGTCGCTACGATATCACTAACTCTTAATCGTGCAACTTCAATTCTTAATAAAACTTCATTAATTTGATTATGAAAATGATGGTAAATTTTTCGCGATAATACAATTATCATACACATATTACAATTACATATTTAAACACATTATGCATATATATTAAATTAGTACATGTTAGAACTTCCTTTATCTTTACGTGTATATACGCCTGAAATTACATATCAACAAAAAGCCAAAGACTAACTAAGAGAGAGTTGATTAACAAAACACAACTCTTTCTCTAAAAAGGAATCCAACGTCATCACGTCGGCTTGGCGGCTCCAACCAAAAAGAAGATCTCCCTCCAATGTCATCTACTGCTGCTTATCTGCTCCCACGAACGAAAGTTTGCGATCATCACAGGTACCAACCACATGGTACAACAAATGCAAGGGTGAGTTTATTATATAAAAACCAACAAACATCAGATAGCAGCAATTGGGAAGGAAACAATATTACCCACCACAATCATTAACAAAAATCCATGATTCCAATACACACTCAACAAACCAATCATCCAATGCATTTCACAACCCAAACAATCATGCATAGAATGATGCATGCACCTGACTCATCTATCAGCATGCAATGTGGTACCATCACCGGAAATAGCCTCTCACAGGAAAATTGATTCACCGCTTATCAGGGCCACCCTGTCGTACACTGGCCATTCCCCCACCCGGTGATCAGCCAGCGTCGCAAGGGAATTCCAAACCTGATGACCCCATAGTACCTATGTTCTCAGCCCACTGAAACCCACAGGTACGCGAGTGCCTTCATTCTATTTCCACACATAAAAATGAAGTATGAAACATGGGCATCATCAATGCATGACCCAGCTAGGAACAAATCCTTCATCGCAAGGGTAACCCGTCATGCACCCCCCATGTACATACGTAACACACCAATGTGGGCTCACCGATGCACTGACCATGGCTAGGAACAAATCCATCCTCACAAGGGTAACCAACCGGTCATTGCATCCCACGTGTACATACATAGCCTACAACCATGGGCACCATCAATGTATGACCTGGCTAGGAACAAATCCTTCCTCACAAGGGTAACCCGTCATACACCCCCCATGGGTATCCATGTATATCCACACACAATGACATTGTTCACATCAACATTATCTCTCATCAATGTCATTATCAACCTCAACATCATATCATCTCAGTATCGTCATCATGCATATCAATATTATCTCATTTCAACATCATCAACCACGTCAACATTATCTCATTTAAACATCATCAACTACATCAATTACATCTCAATTTCAATATCATCAACGACATCACAAGCAATCACATTTCACATCTATACATAATACATATGCCTGAGATTCACATTCCCCAGGTCTTCAGACAACCCTAAGTTCATACATTCACAGTTCATCATATCACAAGACTGATATTCTTAGGAGAATTCTAAATTAAAGAGGAGGAATACAATATATAAAACACACTTTTATGCCCATTTAAAAATTTAATAAAAAATTAAATAGGAAAACATATTATAAAATTTTGGACGAAGTCTCCTCTATAATTAAGACTTTTCCCAAAAATCCAATCATCACAATAACAATATCATTAACCCAATAAACATATATCTCATTAGAACATTATTTCATTCAGACATCACCAATCACATAAGCATTACCTCATCTAAATCATCACAAATCATGTAAACATCATCAATCATTTCCATGGTATCTCAATTTCACTATCATCTACAACATTAGTAATAAATACACCACATCCCATTAGTTAAAAACATCATTTGTCTTGAAAACAAGCACACACACAGGGACAAACACACATCAATCATAAATACATCGCATCCCATTAGTTAAAAACGTAGTTTTTCTTGAAAACCAGCACATAGCAGGGACAGGCAGATATCCTCATAGTTGGACTCCCTGGCCCCCAACTATGGTATCTAAACTATAACTAAATAATAAACTCCCCTTACCTATCTATGTCTTTCCATTAGCTCCTTGAAACGTTGTTTTGGGATCTCTCTAGTTCACGTGCTTTGGCCCAAACACAGAGCTCTATATACCAAATTGAAGATAATTTAGTATAGATTTCAAAAACAAGGCTAACGTTAGCATTTGGGGTCAAATACCCACTCAAATTTACAAAGAGGCTAAAATGGTGTTTTAAGAGTCCACATCAAAAGACATCATTTTGAAATTCCGATCACACCAATGTGACCAGGGTTCAATAAAGATCACAAAAATGACATCAGTTTCATAAAAAGGAGACTTTTACAACATCTCATTTTCAAAGGATTATCAAAGGAAGTATAGAAACAGCCAATAACGGTACCCGAATCATAAGAGATATTGATGTTGATCTAATTATGTGTGTATGTTTATATATATATATATATATGTGTGTGTGTGTGTGTGTGTGTGTGTGAACTATGGCAAGTGTACCAATCGTTATCAAGTAATAAAGTGTATAAGTAAAGTATCGTCTCCGCAGGGATTGATGACAATTTATCGTAATTCAATGCTTAGAAATTGGAATAAGAACAATAACCTTCTGAGAAATTGATTTTGTGTTATGTTGTGTTTATGCAAGGATAATTAAATTCAGAATTACTGAAAACAAAGCAAAGTTTAAATGGTTCAAGTGCAGTATTTTTGGAATGATTGTGGTTAATCGCAATCCCCTATGATCCCTACCACCTATGTTTGATTGGATTTGTTAACTTGAATTATTTCTAATTACTCAGCTGATGTATTTCCATACAATTAAACCAATTCCTAATTCCTTAGGTAATTAGCCCTTTGGTAAAATTAGAAGACCTAATCCCTTAATGAATTCCTTTTAAACCAAGCATTAAGACATACATCAAGGTATTATGGGCTGAACCACATAATGGTACTGCAACCACGCATTCCTATCCCTAGGTAATGAACAATTGTTGTTCTAAGCAATTCTGGAACTAAAATCCCAACATCCCTATTGTGGATTAAAGCCCTAAGCAACTTAATAGAATGGCCAGTTCAAGTTAAGAAGAAAAGAATGAAGTGCAGATTAGAACAAGGTAATTATCATAATTCTCTTTAGAAACCAATCAAAACATAGAGGAGTTCACATAGGTTCATGCTCTCAACCACAATACAAAGGTTTAGCCACTCATAATCAGGTCAACCCTGGGTTTCACCATTATTGACAGCATCCTAAGAAAATTTACAAAGAATTAGAAAGATTACAACCAAGGATGATGTTCTCAATCTTCCAATTGAGCCCAATCTTGCCTTAGAAGCTTTCTCCCTTGATTCTCTTGCTTAATCCCTTTTTGGAAGCTCTGTTCTTCCCTAAAAATCGATCCCCCTAGAAAACCCTGCTTTGTCCTTTTATAGGTGCCCAAAATCACCAAAGTTCAGGTCTCAGCGAGTTTATGGCGCTAATCGCGCCACTCCCACGCTGATCGCGTGGATGATTCGAATCCATTGGGCAATTCAAGTTGTGGCGCTGATCGCGTGGATCCTGCGCGATACGCGTGGTACGTTCGAATGACCAATGTTGGGTCTTTTTCAGCTTTTCTCCTTTGCTTTGGGTTCCTAAAAAACAACATATTCACAAAAACATTATCAAATTCTATTAATTCAAAACATAACTATTTTTAATACTATTTTAACTATTTATTAACAATTTATATATCTAATTAACCCTAAAAACTCATATATGCTAGAAGCATATCAAACATTCCCAGATTTAGATATCGCTGTCCCCAGTGATAAGCAGAATTTTGAATAGAAAACTAGGATCAACAATCAAGCATAACTCACATTCAACATTCATAGAATCATCATGTTGGTATGTTTGATTTCCACGTCAAATTTCAATGACACTTTCAATTTCATCAACTAAGTAACCTGAGTGCTTCTCACAAGATATTTCTATTTAACTTAACACTCTAATGTATCAAGGTATAATCACTCAATCCAACACCTCAATAGCACTACTATAAACTTGATCATATTCTCACAGTTTCCAACAAGAAACATAAATGCATGCATGATTGATCAAAAGGTCTTCAAGGCTTGTAACTGGGCCTGGCTTAGAGGTATGAAAAATTTTGGATTCAGATCAATTTTCCCAAGTCCATCTAAGCACAAGTCATACATACATTCACATGACTTATTTACTATTATTCCAAAACTGGGATTTTTTTTTTTAGAACAAAGTAATTAAAAGCAAATCAATTTCTATTGCTTGAATTTTAATTTATTCTTTTTCTTTCAATACTATTGCATTTTTGTATACCTCATTGTTTTTCTATTTCCTTTTCTTTCCTTTTATATACAAATCTCTCTTTTTCTATTCCATAGTTTCAATGTCTAGTGAACTTGGTTCTATTTTCTTCTTCCTCCAATCTCAATAAGGATAGTTAAAAAGATTAAGCTTAGATTTTGGGTGAATGAATGAATAGGCTCAAGCTCAAAGGGGTAACAATGGAATATTGTGAAGGTAGGTCAATTTGGCCTTGGCTTGAAAGAATAAATGCCTTAATCACTTCAAAACATACATGCATTCAAAGAAACAGAGCAAGTTCTAGAGTACTATTCAAGTGAGGTCCCTCAGAAACAATAAAATCTGTATAGGCTCAGACCTCACAAGCTATAGACTCAGGTCAACTTGTTAACTTCCTATCCAGCATCATATCCATTCTATCATGAAAATTAACAGACCAACAATCAACATTCCAATCATGTTTCCTGTGATTCATGCCATAATCATCTCACACAAGCATCCTAGCAAAATATCCAATTCATCACTGATTTCACAATATTAAGTCTAGGATAATTGAAGAATACTTCTAGCATTTACCATATAGACATTTCAAAAATTCCTATACTATTGCTTATCAGATACTCGTCAAAGATTTGCGTCAAAATTTTCTATTAGATATTCTTAATCTCTTGTATGTGATTCTTCAAATAGCAACATATAATGCACACGCACCATTCCCAGATTTAGTATATTGTTGTCCCCAACAACCACTAAAAAGAATCATGTGCTAATTAAACGTTCCAAAACGTGGGCATTATTTGAGGAATCGCAACAATCGAAAAATTTATCCAAACAGATTCATGCACACTCAGTATAAGCCAAAATACTATCATATATCAATCAGTCAATCATAACAATGTATCAAGTGTCTCACATGCACCATACTACTATCACTGTACATACTACTAAGAACAATAGAAATAACATAAAAACAACTGGAATAGAATAAAATAAAAGGAGTCCTGTAGGATCAATCAGTCATCTGCAGCCAATGTCTCATCCTCCGCATCCTGGAATGCATTGGCAGCTTGCTCTGACGCACTGGATGGCCCGGATGGAGTGGGATCTGCATGTGGTGACGGTCTGGGAGCCACTGGAGGGGCCTGAGGCTGAGCAGCAAACGGAACAAAAGGAGTGAAGTGATACTAGTAGTCTGAAAAATCAATGCTCCGCTCTCTGCAGATGTCCTCTAAAAGCCTGGTCTGATACTCCGTTAATCTAGTCTGATGCTCCATGAGTCGAATCTGATGCTCTGTCATAGCTCTCTGACTCTGAAGATCATCTGCTGCAGTGGGTATCCTCTGGGTGGATGTAGAAGGTAATGGAGACTGATGTGTATGTGGTGAAACTGGTCTGGCAGCAGCTGGTGGAGAAGCAGGAATCTGAAGTGGTGGTCCTCGAGGACTGCGGGCTGCCAGCTCCTCAGGAGAGAGCTTCGAAGCTCTGATCAACTGCTCCTCTGCCGCGCTCTCTATAGCATCTGTGTAAGTCTTCTTCGTCAAACTCGCGCCCGGTCTGATGTCGAGAGGTTCGTCGTCTGGGATCTGAACCCCAGCACGACGGCACAAGTGGAGGATGAGAGAAGGATGCGCCAACCAGGACTTACTGCTGACGTCCTGGATCATGCGCAGAATCCTCTTAGAGAGGATATAGGAAAGGTACACGTTCGCCTCACTCCAAAGCACATGCAGAAGAATCGCCCTCTCGACATTGACGTCCGTCATGTTCGTAGAAGGAAGAATCGTGTAGTTTACAAACTGGTGCCAGAAAGCAGCGTTTCCTACCAGATCATGCTTCCTCAGCTTCTCTGGCACGTAATCCTGGCCGACTTTGGTTCTCCACGAGGTGTAGAGACTAGTAATGCTCTGCCTAAGCATGTCGGCTAACTGTGGCATGTCATCCCGGTACCTCTTGCTAAATATGTTCGGCTGCATGCGGTGAAAGATGCTGAAGAACTCGCATCTGGAGAAGACGTTGTAGGAAGTGTCCAGGAGCTTCTCTATAGTCTCATCGTCGAATGGAACTTCGACCCCTCTAACCCAGCTAAATTTCCTGGTCTCCACAGTCTCAGGGTTGACGTTTGCTAAAAACTCCTTGAGGATGGAGCTGGAGCTCGGCTCTGCCAGTGAGACTAGTCGCTGCCAACTACGGCGCACAATGACCTCGGTGACTGGAGAGTCTTCAGGAAGCTCCTCCCACTTGATGTTCCTCTCTGGGATAACCTTCTTCGGCAGGTAGAAGGAGTCGAAGTGCTTCTGGCACTCCAAGCTGCGAAACCTGGCCTCATCAAACTCAGTTATCCTAGGCCTCTTGCTGCTAGAAGTTTCACCTGTCTTCTTTTTCCTCCTGACTACTAATTTACCCTGAAAATGAGAAATTGTTCACAATTAGTTTCTGATTCCAAGGTAAAAACAATTCATGCATACTCAGGATTCCCAGATTTAAATCTTTGCACTCTCCATATTCAACATACCAAACTCAGCTCATTTTCAATTCAAACAAAAACAACACAGAGGTATAGTTAAAATCAAACTACATGTATTTCACTCGTTTCAATTCCATGAAATTCGAACATGCTAGCCATTCCCAGATTTTACGGCTAGGCATGTTTCTGCATATTCCAGCATTTCAATTAATCTAAAGCTAGCAATTATTGACATTCAGACCAAGCAATCACTATTGCATCAAAGTTTCACAATTAATCATGATCATGTAACTTCAATATAAATTCTACTGAATCATGACATACTCAACAATTTCACAGCATTCAGTTCTAATTTATCTCAAGATCACATACAAATGTAGTCCTCATTGAAACCATGCCAAATAATCTGTCAAATGATAAGCAGTGCTTCAACCAATTATACTGAAATTACCAAACAAAACCCTCTCATGCAAGATTCGAAATTCAGACTATTGTTGGCAATGAAGGTGTAATGCAGTGTTAATTTATTCAATTAAGTCTGGACATGCTAGCCATTCCCAGATTTTAGGGATAAGCATGTCTTTGCAATTACCAAATTAGACTTGCTCATTCAGCTTACAACTCACATTGAAGCACACCTCTTGCATCCATTCAATTCAATAGCATGCAATGTCTAACTTAATTCCTCATGGATATTCACCAATCATAAAAAAAAAACTGTCCTTAAACAAAATATCAGACCATCTTACTATAATTCCAAGTATCCAAATAAATTGGTTCAACACATTCAATAACACTCAACACATTCAATGCTCATTGGTTTTCATGAATCAATTTGTGTAAATGATAACAATCCTTCAATTCAATTACAGCTTACGTTCCAATTTCTATGCTCAAACTGAGTTGACCAACCATGCTGTGCAAAATTCACTTCACAGTCACCAACACTTAACAGTAACTATTGACCAATTTGCTAATTATTATTTGAATCAAAACAATTCATGCATGACATTGTTCAAAGGTATTATGTACAATTCAAGCTCAACATGTATAACTGGTTCAATCAATTCCAGGATAGAACAATTGACAGAAGAATCTCAGTAAAATCAGACTAATAAACCAAAACATATACCCAAATTGCAATTGCAACAGTACCTGACTTTTGAAAATGAAGTGTCAAAGCAACATGAAGCAACTACTATAGCCATCCAAAGCAATGGCATGACCTAATCCAACCAATAAACCAATATGAAAATGCATTCATGCATTTCCCAACATGACTTACCACAATTGTAAAATGCAATTCAATATAAGCTATACCAACCAAGAGCCAAAATCACTCTCAAACAAAATTTTCAATTCAATTTTAGAACATTCCAAAACATTATAAAACATGAAGCATTAAAACAAAAATGCTAAGTACATGATATAGCAGAACACTTAGCCATTCATAAAATTCAGAAACCCCAGTGCTCATTGTGTAATTCCACAATCTCTGTCAAAACCAAAATGGTTGCCAATGCATTGGGCAAAATTGAAATTGTATTAAGCAGAAACCAAAACATGAACAGAGTCACTAATAATCACCATAATCAAACTCAAAGTTCGAAATTACTAACCTTATCTCCTACCATTTGAGTGCAAACAATCCACCAAAGCAAATGCGAATGGTCGTGGGTTGAGAAATGGCTTAGGGCAATGGTTTTGGGGAAAAATTCAAACCCTAGGATTGTGTTCAGAAATGGTTTAGAAAGGGTTTAGGGCAATGGCTCAGAATGCTCAAGGAAATTGCAAAGAAGCAGAATGAGGTGATAGTGAACAGCCCTGAGGTTCAAACCTGGCGTTTTTTTAAAAACCAGAATCGCGACCTCACGCGGATCGCGTGGCTCCATGCTGATCGCGTGAGGTTCCAAAATGTAAGCAATTTATTCACAAGCTTGGCGCGGTTAGCGCCATCCCACGCTGATCGCGTTAAATTATGCAGAAAAAGGCTTCTGGTTTCGAACATGCCGCGCGGATCGCGTGGTACCTTAAGATTGACCATTTGGCTCGAATGTGTGGCGCGGTTAGCGCGGTATGCATGCGGTTAGCGTGGAATGACTCCAAAATGGCCATTAGCTTCGAACTTCTGGCGCGGTTAGCGCGGTATTCACGCGGTCAGCGCGAGGATGCCGAAGCTACCTTTGCTTCCTTTATCAAAATTTTCTAAGTTAAAATGCCTATATACAAATTTAAACTACCCTAGACTATTTAGAATGCAGCATACAACTAAAATGCATTAAATTCAAACTAAAACTACCTATTCTAGCTTACTATTAACATCAATTAACAACTTATACATAATTGCATGAAATTAAACACTAAAAACAAACAATATGAATCAAAAACACTAAACTAAACTATTAACTAAAGTAATTGGTATCAAAAAAAAAAAAAAACAATTCTACCTAACTACCAAAACTAAAACCATTAACAACCTTAATTGAATCAAAAGCATGAAAAAAAACATGGATTTAAACAAAATAAACACTTGGATTGCCTTCCAAGTAGCGCTTGTTTAACGTCACGAGCCTGACGTTCCAAGTTTCAGTCGCCAAGGGTTTTCAGAGGAATAGAAACTACGTTCCTATTCACTGCCCCTCCAAAATAATGCTTCAACCTACATCCATTCACTTTGAAAGATCTATCATTATCCAAAGGAGATATTTCAACAATCCCATAAGGATAAACTTTTCTAACCAAGAATGGACCAGACCAATGAGACTTAAGCTTACCTGGATAAAGCTTTAAGCGAGAATGTAAAGCAAAACCTGTTGCCCTGGTTCAAATTCTTTAGGACGAATTCTGTTGTCATGCCATTGTTTGGTCTTTTCTTTATAGATCCTGGCATTCTCATAAGCAGCTAACCTGAACTCATCAAGTTTGTCTAATTGCAATAATCTCTTCTTGTTAGCTTTAGATAACTCAAAGTTTAAAAATTTTGTGGCCCCACATTGCTTTATGTTCAAGCTCAATTGGAAGATGGCAAGACGTACCATAGACAAGCTGAAAATGAGACATACCTATTGGAGTCTTAAAGGCAATCCTATAAGCCCATAGTGCATCATCCAATTTCTTTGCCCAGTCCTTCCTTGAATTTCCTATAGTTTTCTCTAATATCCTCTTCAGTTCTCTGTTGGAAATCTTGACTTGACCACTTGTTTGCGGATGGTATGGTGTAGTAACCTTGTGAGTTACTCCATACTTAGCAAGTAGACTCGCAAAATGTTTATTGCAGAAGTGGGTACCTCCGTCACTGATTATGGGAACTCCAAAGCGTGTGAAAATATTCTTCCTCAAGAACTCCACCACCACTCTAGCATCATTTGTAGGTAAAGCCACAGCCTCAACCCACTTAGACACATAGTCTACTGCAACCAAGATATATTGATTGGAATATGATTTAGGGAAAGGTCCCATGAAATCAATTCCCCATACATCGAACAGTTCCACTTCTTGGATATTATTCAGTGGCATTTCATCCTTGCGAGAGATATTTCCCGTCCTTTGACAGCGATCACATTTTTCCACAAAATCTCTTGCATCTTTGAATAATGTTGGCCAATAATAACCGCACTGCAAGACTTTTTGCGCTGTTCTATTTCCTCCGAAGTGTCCTCCATAGTCCGAGGCATGGCAATGCCACAGAACTTTTGGTACTTCTGACTTCGTCAAACATCTACAAATTATCCCATTAGTACATCGAAAATATAGAAAAGGGTTGTCCCATAAGTTCCTCTTGGAATCATGAAGAAATTTCTTCTTTTGTTGCCAATTCAGGTCATCCGGCATCAATCTTGCAGCTTTAAAGTTTGCCATGTTTGCAAACCATGGTCCCCTTTCAACTGTCATAATTTGCTCATCAGGGAATGACTCATTAATCTCCAACTCAGGTCCATCTTGTAAAGTTTTCTCTTGAATTTTAGATAAATGGTCAGCCACTTTGTTTTCCATACCTGCTTTGTCTCTAATTTCCAAATCAAATTCTTGAAATAAAAGCATCCATCGCAACAAGCGTGGCTTGGCATCCTGCTTATTTAACAAATACTTCAAGACAGCATGATCAGTAAAACAATGACTTTAGATCCAATCAAGTAGGGTCTAAACTTATCCAAAGCATAAACTACTGCTAGCATTTCTTTTTCTGTTGTGGCATAGTTTACGTGTGCCTCATTGAGAATTTTGCTAGCATAGTAAATCACATACAAAAGTTTATTTTTATGTTGACCCAATACAGCCCCAATGGCATATGCACTAGCATCACACATTAATTCAAATGGTAGACTCCAGTCAGGTGCCATCAAAACAGGTGCAGTGGTGAGCTTTTCTTTTAGAACATTAAAAGCATTCAAACAGTTTTCATCAAAGCAAAATTCAATTCCTTTTTCAGTTAATTGACTGAGGGGTTTTTCAATTTTTGAAAAATCTTTGATAAACCTTCTGTAGAAACCTGCATGACCTAAAAAGCTACGCACACCATTCACATTAATAAGAGGAGGTAGTTTTTCAGTCAACAACAACTTGGCTTTGTCTACCTCAATCCCTTTGTCAGAAACCTTATGACCTAACACAATTCCTTCCTGAACCATGAAATGACATTTTTCCTAGTTTAAAACTAAATTGGTTTCTTGTCATCTTTTTAAAACTCTAGCTAAGTTAGCTAAACAAGATTCAAAACAAGAACCAAACACAGAAAAATCATCCATGAATACCTCTAGACCTTTTTCAATCATATAAGAGAAAATAGAAAGCATGCACCTTTGGAATGTCGTAGGCGCATTGCACAACCCAAATAGCATTCTTCTGTCAGCAAACACCCCAAAAGGGCAGTGAAGGCTGTCTTCTCCTGATCTTCTGGTGCTACAGGAATCTGATTATATCCAAAATAACCATCTAAGAAACAATAATAGTCATGACCTGCTAACCTTTCGAGCATCTGGTCCATGAATGGGAGTGGAAAATGATCCTTCCTGGTTGCCTCATTAAGCCTTCTATAATCAACACACATTCGCCATCCAGTGATCATCCTTGTAGGGATTAAATCATTATTCTCATTTTTGATGATGGTCATCCCTCCTTTCTTTGGTACAGTTTGAACTAGGCTTACCCATGCAGTATCTGAGATTGGATATATCATACCTGCATCCAGCAACTTGACAACCTCTTTTCTGACTACCTCTTTCATTGTAGGGTTCAATCTCCTCTGCGGTTGTCTCACCGGTTTCACATCCTCTTCCATCAAAATTTTGTGAGTGCAGAAGGAAGGATTTATACCTTTCAAGTCGGAAATAGTCCACCCTATTGCTGTCCTATGCTCTTTCATCACCTTCAAAAGCTGTTGCTCCTCATAAACGTCTAATCCTCTATTGATGATGACAGGGTAAGTCTTGTCCTCACCTAAAAACACATATTTCAATGTTTCTGGTAATTCCTTTAATTCCACCTTTGGGGCTCCCACTTGAATATCATCTTCCTTTTTCTCCAACACTTCCAGGATTACTTCAGGCTCTTCTTCTTTTGTCTCCTGGCTTCTCAATTCCAACTCTCTTTCGAGCTCATCTTCTATTGCTTTACCTGCATGAATGACACTGTCCAAAACATCTATCCTAAAGCAATCATGTTCATCAGAGGGGTTTTTCATTGCATCAAAGACATTAAAAGTAATAGATTCATTGTCCATTCTTAATTCTAACTTTCCTTTTTCAACATCAATTAGTGCTCTAGCTGTAGCTAAGAATGACCTACCTAAAAGAAGAGGTATTTCACTCTCACCTTGCATGTCTAAAACAATAAAATCTGCTGGGAAAATGAATTTATCAACTTTTACCAGTACATCTTCAATAACTTTTGATGGTTTCCTCAGTGAACGATCTGCCAATTGGAGAGACACTCCTGTGGGCTTCAACTCAGTTATTCCTAGAGATTCGCATACTGAGAGCGGCATTAGGTTGATACTTGCTCCTAAATCACAAAGTGCCTTCCCCACATTAATATTCCCAATTGCAATCGGAATATTAAAACTTCTTGGATCCCGAAGCTTTGGTGGAAGCTTCCTTTGAATTATGGCACTACACTCCTCAGTGAGCGCAATGGTTTCACATTCCTGCAATTTATGTTTCCTAGACAACAATTCTTTCATGAATTTTGCATAATTTGGCATATTCGCTAAAGCTTCAGCAAATGGAATGTTAATATGCAGTTTTTTAAACATTTCTAAGAACCTGGAAAATTGTCGCTTTTGTACTTGTTGCTTGCTTTTTACTAGATATGGAGGCTTCTCAAAGCGGGAGAAATCCCATACCTTCTTGGGAGGTGTGGAACTTTCTTCCTTCTTGCTTTGAGACACTTCTACTTCCTTCTCTCCTTTCTTCTCTTCATTTTCTTCTTCAAATTTTCTTGATTTTCCTTTGGCTTTTCTGGATGTGTAAGCACCTTTCCACTTCTAGTTGTGATAGCTTTGATGTGTTCTCTTGGATTTACCACTGTATCACTTGGAAGTTGTCCTTGTGGTCTTTCTGCTAATTGCTTTGCCAATTGTCCAATTTGGTTTTCAAGATTTCTAATAGATGCATCTTGGTTCTTGTGGTGAGTCCTTGTCTCATTGATGAAAGCATTGGTAGCCTATATATGTTCATTAGTGGTTTTGGACAGTTGAATCATGGCTTTCTCCAACTCAGATGGCTCCTTGGGTGGTATTGGAGGTGGTTGCAAATAATGGTTAGATTTATAATCAAGGCCTCCACCTTGCATCCTCTTTTGAAAATTATTCCCCATGGCATTGTTCGGATTTCTCTGAAATGTATGCTGGGGCCTCTGATCATACCACAAGCCATTTACTTGGACCGGATCAGCTCCCACTAGAATGGGACATTCATTGGACTCATGGTCACCTTGACAATATTCACAATTCACAGCTTGAGCTCTACTAGAAGAAACTTGGGCTGCAGAAACATGCAACTTATCAATTTTCTCATTTAATCTAGCCAATTGTTGAGCCAAAATCTTTTGTTCTGCCAACATAGCATCATTACTCCCCAATTGGATAATTTCTCTCTTTGGACGCACGGAAACACTTTCATTCTCATCTCTGGCGAATCAATTAATTCATATGTTTGAGCCGCCGTCTTCGACCTTATAGATCCTCCAACTGCAACATTGACAATAAGACGAGATTCAGAAGTCATTCCATTAAAAAATATACGTACCTTTTTGCCAATGGTCAGATTATATTGCGGACACTTTCTGATCAACTCTTGAAATCGATTCCAAGCAGCACAAAGCGTTTCTCTTTCATGTTGGGTGAAGTTTGTAATCTCATTCACCAGTTTGTTGTACTTGTCCATGGAGAAGTATTGGGAGAAAAACTTTGCAACTAATTCCTCCCATGTAGTTATACTGTTAGATGCTTGTCTATCTAACCATCGCATTGCTTTTCCTTTAAGAGCAAAAGGAAATAGCCTTAGTCTTATCGCATCTTCAGATACTCCTTGATGCCTTATAGTATCACAAATCCTTAAGAATCTATCAATGAAATCATGTGGGTCTTCATCCTCTTCCCCACCAAAAGCACTTCGCTCCACCAATGTGATTAGAGAAGGATGAATATCAAAATTGTTGGCTTGGATTGGTGGTCTTACAATACTGGAATTTGGACGAGTGAACAATGGAGCCAGAATATCCTCCATTAGTTCATCCTCCGGTCTTGGTTGATGATTTGCTCCTTCAGCCATGTCTAAGTCTATCTCTGGAATAGAATCAGAGTCTTCCTCTTCTCTTCTTCTTTGCTTGGCTAGCCTTCTATTTCTTCTAACAGTTCGTTCTATCTCTGGATCATACTGTAGATGTCCAAGATCACCTAACCCTCGCATAAACTAAGAGAAGCAACCAGTAACAACAAGAATTCCAATACCAAGAATTAAAATTACTATAAA
Source organism: Glycine latifolia (assembly GCA_013407115.1). Classification (NCBI taxonomy): domain Eukaryota; kingdom Viridiplantae; phylum Streptophyta; class Magnoliopsida; order Fabales; family Fabaceae; genus Glycine; species Glycine latifolia. The sequence continues at coordinate 248,070 of QARZ01041092.1, forward strand.
TTTTATCTCAATCCCCGGCAACGGCGCCAAAAACTTGATGTTGATCTAATTGTGTGTGTATGTTTATATATATATATATGAACTACGGCAAGTGTACCGATCGTTATCAAGTAATACAGTGTATAAGTAAAGTATCATCTCCGCAGGGATTGATGACAATTTATCGTAATTCAATGCTTAGAAATTGGAATAAGAACAATAACCTTCTGAGAAATTGATTTTGTGTTGTGTTGTGTTTATGCAAGGAAAATTAAATTCAGAATTACTGAAAACAAAGCAAAGTTTAAATGGTTCAAGTGCAGTATTTTTGGAACAATTGTGGTTAATCGCAATCCCCTATGATCCCTACCACCTATGTTTGATTGGATTTGTTAACTTGAATTATTTCTAATTACTCAGCTGATGTATTTCCATACAATTAAACCAATTCCTAATTCCTTAGGTAATTAGCCCTTTGGTAAAATTAGAAGACCTAATCGTTAATGAATTCCTTTTAAACCAAGCATTAAGACATACATCAAGGTATTATGGGCTGAACCACATAATGGTACTGCAACCACGCATTCCTATCCCTGGGTAATGAACAATTGTTGTTCTAAGCAATTCTGGAACTAAAACCCCAACATCCCTATTGTGGATTAAAGCCCTAAGCAACTTAATAGAATGGCCAGTTCAAGTTAAGAAGAAAAGAATGAAGTGCAGATTAGAACAAAGTAATTATCATAATTCTCATTAGAAACCAATCAAAACATAGAGGAGTTCACATAGGTTCATGCTCTCAACCACAATACAAAGGTTTAACCACTCATAATCAGGTCAACCCTGGGTTTCACCATTATTGACAGCATCCTAAGAAAATTTACAAAGAATTAGAAAGATTACAACCAAGGATGATGTTCCCAATCTTCCAATTGAGCCCAATCTTGCCTTAGAAGCTTTCTCCCTTGATTCTCTTGCTTAATCCCCTTTTGGAAGCTCTGTTCTTTCCTAAAAATCGATCCCCCCAGAAAACCCTGCTTTTTCCTTTTATAGGTGCCCAAAATCACCAAAGTTCAGGTCTCAGTGAGTTTATGGTGCTGATCGCGCCACTCCCACGCTGATCGCGTGGATGATTCGAATCCATTGGGCAATTCAAGTTGTGGCACTGATCGCGTGGATCCTGCACGATCCGTGATGGAGTGCCTTTAGTTAAATATTTTTTATATCATTCTTAGCTTATTTGACTTCTCTTGGACTTTTATTTTCCTATTCTAATTCAGTTTTTGTCTTAGGCAAGTAAGTGGGCTTAATTGCTAATTGTTGCGTATTTTCGGATTTTTGCTCACTTGACATATCTGACTTGTGCAGGGCCTACAGAGTGATACAGAACTCCGAATGGAGTGTTCTAGGAGTCCCTGGAAAGATAACAAAAAGATCTACAAGTTTTCTAGAAATAGCCCAAGGCCAATTCTATCATTTGGAGGGTCATTTTAATCTTTGAAATCGGAACCTTTGCACTTGCAATTTTGGGCTGCGAATTTGATTTTATGGTTGTAAATAGCAAATAACTAGAATTGTTGGGTTTGTTTATGGCCCATTTTAAACTCCAGACCTTATCACTACATATTAGTAACTTTAGTGAAACTTGGACAGCACTTTACATTTTGCACAAACAAGTTTATTATTTCTTTTCTTTAGTTTTTAGAATCAAAAGCTTATTCTTCATTTTCTCTCATTTGTTCTTCATTGTTCTTCATCTTCTTCATTTCCATTTTGCTATTCTTCCATTTTTCTGCACTTACTTCATGGGGCTTTCCTTGGTGATCATCATGGAAGGCTAAATAATCACTCAATCCAAGGATCCAATCCAAGCAAGAGGAGAATTTGAGTTCTGGTTTAGTATTTCGAATTCTGTGTGAATGTTCACTTTCTTCTTCAATTGCTATTCTGTTTTCATGATTATGAATGCATTTAGAATTGAAAGCGGATTAGGTTATGGATTCATTGCCTAATTTCGAATATAAATCACAGATTAATTAGATGATATTTCAATTAGGGTTTGTGGTTTCAATTAATTTAGGAGTAGAATCGATTGAACTGCTTCTATTGAGATTGAATGAATGTTCATGATAGGATCAACTTATGAGAATGATGATGATTCGAATAGCTTGGGTTGGTGAATTGGATTGATGCTTTCTAATCTGTTTTACTTTACTCCTTGATAATCTTGTTAATTTGTGCATTGTTCTTTAATTTTAGTTTGTGTTCTTGCATGTTTTACTTTGCGCATACCAACTGTTTGACAAAATTCCCCCTTATTATTACCAATGATTTGAAGCTAGAACCATATTGATCGTGTCTCTGAGTCAACCTAGGTTAATCCTGTGCTACAGAATTAGCGTAGTTTAATTGTTTTGAAGCCACACGACAAACGCTTATCAATCCGCGCGGTATGTTTGAATGACCAATGTTGGGTCTTTTTCAGCTTTTCTCCTTTGCTTTGGGTTCCTAAAAACAACATATTCACAAAAACATTATCAAATTCTATTAATTCAAAACATAACTATTTTTAATACTATTTTAACTATTTATTAACAATTTATATATCTAATTAACCCTAAAAACTCATATATGCTAGAAGCATATCAGATATCAAGAGAGGCTTAACCTAGCTAGAAGAAGACAAAAGAAACTAAGATTACCTCAAGGAAACCAAGAAAGGAGGATTGAGAGCTCAGTTCTCTACCGAAACTTCGAGAAGAGTTTCGAAGATTTTGCTCTGATTAAAGGATTCTTCTCCGTGCCGGGGTCTCGTGGCAAGCAACGACGGCTTGTGGGTGTCTCTAATGGCTATGGGTGGTAGAGGAGGGTGGTGGGGGAGCTTGGATCTGTTTGGAGGAGGAAGAACCTCCATTTTCGTGACTTGGAAGCTTAAAAATGTACTCAGCACCGCCTCCACTCGCCCAGGCGACCAAAAATGCCTGCAAAACTCGCCTGGGCGAGTTGACCCAATTCTAGAATTTTCTGCTTTAGTGAAAAATTAATTTCTCACGTTTTAGGCATTATATTGACAATCCCAACAGTTAAAAGTTAGATATATGGGTTACGAAGCTATCTTTAAAAATTTTGGGTCAAACTCAGAATCGCTCAATTACAACGCAGCTCGAACAAACTCTACATACTTAACATTTACACCAAGCAATGACACATGGATAATTCACATAACATTTCAAATAATCCTAATTAATAAATTAATCAAATCATACAAGGAATACATCACACATATTTTAAGTTACCAAAATTTCTGGGTGTTACATGTGTGAATTGTGGGCTGCACTTAGAGGCTGAACACTGCACCTTAAGCCATAAAATACTACACCATTTCACGAAATTAGGACAGCCAAGGTCACCTTAGGGAAGCTTGCATATAGGCTCCATTAGTTGCATTTCAAAGCTTTATTTTAATTTGCAGTTCCCCACATTTGCTTGTAATTTTGTGGCCTATATTTGGCTGCCCAAAAACTATTGTAACCAACTTTGATGTCATTTTATGCAATCTGAAATTTGTGTATAGAGTTTGTCCCTTGCTCTTGTGCAAGAACCTCTTGTTTCTTATCAATGACTTTATGCTATTGTGGCAATTCTTCCTAGGCTTATTGGAAAGCTTTTCCATGGTGTCATCCATCTTCATCCCTTACCTTTTCCATCTTCCATTGCTACAATTAAAAAAGCTTACAAACAGCCCATGTTCCACGTGAAAGCTGGATAGATTTGTGTTCTTGAGAAAAGCTTGAAGTTTGAGTTTCAATGCAAGGTAGATTTGGGAAATTCTTGTCTAATGGGTTTAGACATACATCAGAATTTGTCTACATCCACTTACTTCTGCTTGGTTTTTACATAGATATAAAAAGAGAGAAGGGTATTTTATTCTTCACAAAGCTTTTTTTGTTATGGGTTCTCCATTGGGTTCCTTTTTGGTCCACCCCATTGTGATTTTGAATCATTCTCTTTGTGTCACAAAAGAATGCATTACAAAAGCGCCATTCAAAGATGGTTCTATACCCTATACAAAGACTGTTGTACGATCGTCTTTGTATCAAGCATTGTCGAAAGTCGTTATTTTCGAAGACAGTTATAAAACCGTCTTAGAATGATCATATTCTAAGACGGTTTTACCCTAAAACCGTCTTAGATTTCATGTTTTATTTTATTTTTTTTGTTTAATGGCTTCTAAGACGGTTGTAGGCAAAACCGTCTTTTAGAATGTCCTATTCTAAGATGGTTTTTCCTATAACCGTCTTAGAAACTCGTTTTTATATAATATATATATATATATATATATATATATATATATAT
>QARZ01041092.1:252504-290735 GCA_013407115.1 Glycine latifolia
ATATATATATATATATATATATATATATATATATACACATTATTTCTAAGACAATTTTTAGGAAGAATCGTCTTAGAGTGTCACATTCTAAGATGATTTTTCCTATAATTCACTACTAGAAAAACAACATTTAACATCGGTTATTTTTAACATTCCACATCGGTTTTGAACCGATGTTAAATCAGGCAACGTTGAAAGTGTGGAAATTAACATAGATTTTTCAAAATCGATGTTAACCAAAAGTATACAACATTGATTTTTAGTAAAAATCGATGTCGGTATCTAATAAATAAAATGTAAAAAAATGTAAAAGCTGAAACTTCAACATTGGTTTTCAGCCAAACCGATATTAAATTACACTACAACATCGGTTTTCATCAGAAAATTGATGTTGTTACATGACAGCAACATCGGTTTTGATTGAAAACCGATGTTGTTTTTTTAATTTTTTTAAAATATTTTGTCTGTTTTTTTTATTTTACCCAAATTCAACCTACAAATGAAATATCAGACATCCAGCCAATTTTAGAATACAATATAATTAAATAATATTTCAATAAAAATATAATTCAATAGTGTCAATGTACATAAAAATGATTTCCTAACCAAATGTTTATAAAATTGTTTAAAAATCCATTAACCACCTAACCTTATGTTTCATCTCTAACTTTAAGATAAAATGTAGCCCATTGAACCCTAATAGCCTTCAATCTCTCAGCTTCCAGTGTTCTTTCATCAGTGAAATACTGCATGACATAATAAAACATAATTTAATAAGTATAAAACAAAAACAAGTGAAAAAAATAAAATTAGTTTTGAATTAGACAATTATCATGTCCCAGTTATCCTTGAAGTCTCCTTGGACTAACGTCGACATCCAATGCATGATATAATAGCCACACTTAGTGCTTTCTTTTTGCTTATTACACTAAATTCAATAACATGGTCAAAGTTAAACAGAAATTAGTGTAAATAGTAATAAAAGTTATTTTGAATACATAAACCATGATTTATTAAAAGACTTACTTTAAGCGTAATCCATTTAGTAGTAGCCTTTGATTTATTTCCTCGAATGTCATGGACTCCCTTCAAAGCACTGCTTAAGAGAAACATGCATGCATATTGTACAATTAACATATTCATGTGTTACAAATAATAATAGAAATGTCTTACAAATTACAACCTACATGTTAATAATTCCTTTCAGGTAGTTATCAGGCCTGTTGTGCAACAAACAGAACCACACGACAACATTGGCCTTAGGACATATAACGGCCAGTTGCCAATGTGCACTGCATTGGAGAAAAAGAAGTTATTATACTACATACATTACTTAAATTCTTTTGTACATTTTTACTTACCCATTCAAGTACGGTGCAAGGTAGACATCTTTCTGTGAACTCTGCATCCATTTCTTGATATAGTCCTCGGATTCAAATTGAGATTGCCCAGATCTTTGTATGGACTGTGGCTCGATGCATCCATACACATCAGCATGATCTGATTACAGACATAAGTCATTCATATGCCTATTGTTTTATAAATAAAGTCAATTATGCATGAATATAAAACAATTAGTTATGTAACATTAGCTACTCGAGAGTGACTTACAGAATCCACATTTGTATAACAGAGATGTTCAAACATTGACCACCATGGATGATCTCAGAAATATCCTCATGCTTTATGTACAATGGGAAGTTGTCATTTTGCACCCCGAACAAAGTAGGGTCCCCTGGCACCTACATGGGTCTGAGGAAAAGATCAGGAATGGTCAATGCAATCTAGTACAAGGGATCGACAGTATGTTCCAGCTTATTTATAGGTTTCACCGGTCCCTCAGGTCCCTGTTTATCCTACACAGTTAACAAACATAAGTGAACAACCGTCTTAACTTTATATGAGACAAATAATTCTTAAATGAGAAGAAACAAATAAAAAATGAAATAGCTTATTCACAATAAGCTGTTCAAGATGTGTCATCCAAGCAAGGAAAGTGTTAAGGGTCGACCCCACTAACATAACCTCGTCAGTGGGTACAAGGATGCGAGCATCAACATCTTGAACTTCATCAACACCCACCTTGACCTAATCATTGGCAAAAGGGACGTTGTGCGCAGTTGTCGACCCCTCATAAACTATTCCAAGGGCAACCAGGCGGGGAGGATTGTTATCGACATACAACTCACACCTGTCAAATGCACCCGTGTCTGGGTCATTCCCCGAGGGAATGACAAAGCTTCCTTTGGTGCTAACACGGGCACCAAAAGGACATGACTGAACCTCTGGAGGTGGCATGGAACCCTGAGACTACATCTGGGACTACAGGTGGGTGAATGACATCATTATTTGCTGCATAACTCTTTCAGTGAGCGACTGCGTAACTCTATCAGTGATCGACTGCTCCAACTCTACCCTGATTTTGTCTTTTAGTCGATCCAAGTCTTCAGGCACCATTGACTTTGACTTGCGAGAGGTTGATGGTGTCGGTCTGAAGTAGTGAGTGATGGTCACACCGGCTCCAACAGCACGAACACGACCGAGGTGCTCTGGTTGTCCAATGGCAGCAGTTAGGACATCCTGACGTCTACTGGGAACAAAGCTACCCTGTGTAGATTGCTGTTGCAAAATCGGCAAGTGTACCATTCGTTCAAGTAATAAAGTAAGTAAAGTATCGTCTCCACAGGGATTGAATGCAATCTTTCTTAACTTAACGTCTTAGAAATTGGAAGACAAAATAATGAATTTGAGAGATTTGTTGAGTTGTGTTTAAGCAATATAATTTGAATGACAGAAATTTAACAAAGATGTAAGCAAGCGTAAGTTGGATTTTACTGTAGTAGTGAGAAGCGATTGTAGTTAAGCGTAATCCCCTATGATTCTTTCCTTCTATGCTTCAATTGATTATTAATTTGAACTACTTCTAATTACTCAACTGATGTGTTTTCTTACAAATGGCTAAACCCTAATCCCTTAGTAGTTTAACCCTTTAGTGAAATTAAGAACCCTAATCCCTTAGTGATTCCTTCTTAAACCAAGCATTAAGGAAACACAACCTGAAAGTGCTGCAACCACACATCCTTTTCCCTAGGCAATGTATAAATTGTTGTTTTACTCATTTCAGAAATTAGAATCCCAATATCCCTATTGTGAACCCTAACCCTAAACCTCTTAAGAGAATGGCCAGTCCAATTAAGAATTATGCAGTGAATAGCAGAGTAAAACAAAGCAATTATGATACTCTTATTAAAACCAATCAAAACATAGAGGAATTCTCATAGGTTCATGGCTCAACCACAATACAAGAATTAGCCAAGCATACTCAGAGTTGATATTACTTTCATGACTAACATACCAGAGGAAAAGAAAAGTTACACAGGGTGTTGTTTTACAGACTTCTAATCTTCTCCCAAGGTGCTTCAACGGCTTCTTCCTTAACAATCTATCTAAACCCAGTCCAGAGCCCCCTCATTGTGACCCAGAGGCTTCTTTTTATGCCCCAAGACGTCCTAGGTCTAATTCCAGTAATGAGGCACTATTTCCCCCCACTGAATGAATTTAAATCTTTAATTCAGGAAATAGCGATTTCGTGGCGCGACTAGCGTGGCATCCCACGCGGATCGCGTGGGATGTTCGAGTTGAAAAGGTTGTTCTGTAACTTCTCACGCTGATCGCGTGGATATTGGCATTGATCGCCTGACTTGTTCGAACTGAATGCTTGAGTTTGATAGACTGGCACGACTTGCGTGGATGACCGTGCTAACCGCGTGGCTTGTTCGAGATGAGAGTCTGTGTTTCAGCATCTGACGCTGATCGCGTGGTGGTTGGCGCAACTCGCGTGGGAGCTTCGAACTGAACTTGTTTATCTTAACTCTTCCACGCTGATCGCGTGACTCCTTCAAAAGCATTGGCTTGCTTTTTTTAGCTTCTTTTCCACTCTGGTTGGTTCCTAAATGATAAAATAACTAAGAAATTCAATAAATATGCAATTAAATAATAATTCACTAATTCCTAATCTAATTTACTAAATCTTAAACAATTTACTAGTTAATTAAGCCTAAAACTACTATATGTTGGAAGCATATCAATTGCTCATCCAGGGAATCCTGTAATCAAAATAAGTAGAACATTAGTTTTATAATTTGTGACGAAACAATTCATTAAAGGTGTATGAAATCATTGTTTGACTTACAATCCTCTCTGCAATCTCACGTGCCGCCTCAGAAGTCATTTGTCTGGGTTTTTTCATGCAAGCTAGCTTCCACTTCACGTGTCATCTAACAGGGGACGGAGGATGAACGATGGTCCCCATGATATTATCACAGGATGCTTTCTCCAATTGTTTCTTTTATTTTTCCTCCATCATTTTCTTTTCTAACAAATCATAACCCCCACGAGACAACACGTGAGGGGCAGTGTTCATCTTCTGGATGGCCTGAGCCTTCTTTCTAACATCCTGTCTGAATTACACAGATATATGTAAAAGAATGTGCTTCAAAGACTCCATATCAATGTAATTGTAAAACAATTCAACTTAGCTAACCTCCCATGAAGCGACTCTACGACTCTCACAGAATTGGTGCCATTATTCCTTACTAATACTATATTTTTCACAAAAAGTATCGGCATCGCCATCCTTGCCTTGTGCCAGCACCTATTTGGAGGTCAGATCTGACTTAAACTGCCTCTATCACTCTCCAACTGTCTGTAAAATTTTCTTTTTGGTCCGTTGGTCGGACGCTTCAGGTATATCAAATTCAGCCTGCATTACAATCAAGTGGGTTTAACAGTTACAATAACATTTAAATTGTATAACTACAAGCAATCACACTGGACATTTAATTGTAATACCTGAATGTCCTCCTAAATCAACTCCTTCTGCACTGCAGGAACTTCCTTCCAGTTAGCAATGGTGACATCCACCTTGTCTCTAGCCACGATCCTTAGATAGGTCCTCAATTTCTTTGCCTGAGGACCATCAGCGTTCCCAGTGGCAGGATCGACATGAACCACTGGTGTGTTAGCACCAGCAAGTCTGGTAGCCATTGACCTCAACCGTGTTGCTTTCCTAGTCTTCTTCGCCGTAGACGACGAAGGTGCTGACTCAGGACATGGAGGTGCTGACTCAGGATGAGGAGGTTCTAACTCGGGAAAAGGAGGTGCTGACTCAGGATGAGGATGGGAGCTCAGTGGTGTAGTCATGACCCTGTTAAAACAAAAAAAGGATAAGTAAAGTTAACTGACAAGTTAGGTTACTTATGAAATTGTAAAAGTCAAAACAAGTTAATATAAAAAAAATTACATTAAGTGATGTTAATTAATTCTCCTTCATCATGATCATTACGATTTGCATGAACGTTGTCAACTTCATCTTCTTTGTTGATGTCAGACATTTGTGTCGAGAATTGAGTGACACCAATATCAACTGTTGAATCATCATCGTCAAGATTAATACCAATGGTTTTTCCATATAGTACCACTGACCACCTTTCATCACATGGATCTTGAACATAAAACACAAGTTTAGCTTGTTCTGCCATGATGAAAGGTTCATCTTGATAAGCTAGCTTGTTAAGATCTACCAAAGTAAATCCCAAATCCTCGGTTCGCACATCGCTATTGATATCAACCCACTTACACTTGAAAACACACAGTGAATGTAACATAATTAAGCTCCCAGATGTCATGAATGACTCCAAAGTAAGGCATGCACGCCAAACATGGATTGTGGTCATGCACAGTAGCGAAGTGCTGCAACTCAACCTTAAGGCTAACCCCAGTGTTTTGCATTCTGCTCTTCTCATCTTGTTTTTTTGTGTAGAAGGAGTACTTGTTGATATCGTATCCCTGCCAACTTCTAACATTTATTTTAGGCCCATCTGCTAACTTCCTCATTGCTTCAAATGAAGATTCATCACTAAATATTGTATCTTTAAACCAATTCAGGAAAGTCTTGTTACGCTCTTTCAACAACCTATTCTTCGTAATTCTTGGATTACTATTCTTGACTAACGCTTCATGACAAACTATGTATGGCAGGACTTCATTACTGTTATTCAGGACATACAAATGAGCTTGTTGCAATTCCTGTAAACCAGGAGTTATAACATTCAGCCCTCATGAACCCTTTCCTCCCACTCTGCCGCTATGCCTAGACTCAAGAAGCCGAACAGGTTTTGCCTTTTCAAGGTACCCTGAACAAAATTCTATAGCTTTTTCTACAATATATCTTTCAACTATGGATACTTCAGGATGGTGTAGGTTTTTTGTATACCCTTTCAAGATCTTCATGTATCACTCGACCAGGTACATCCACCGTAAATAAATGGGACCACACAATTTAATGTCCCTGACCAGATGAACAAGTAAGTGAACCATTATGTCAAAAAATGAAGGAGGAAAATACATCTCCAACTAACACAAGATAATTGCCGCCTCTTCTTCAAAGTCATCTAAATTTACAAGGTCCACGACTTTGGTACAAATGGCATTAAAGAAAAAACACAGCCGAGTTATAGCATGAGTCACTTTGTTAGGCAAAATGTCTTGAATCGCCACAACTAACAGTTGTTGCATCAACACATGGCAATCATGAGACTTTAAGCCAACTAGTTTCAGATCTTTGATCTGCATAAGGCTCTTATTATTTGAAGAGTATCCGTGTGGCACTTTCACTCGGTACAGACACTGATAGAAACTTATCTTCTCCTTTCTTAACAAAGTGTGACATGCTGGAGGCAAGTATATTTTCTTAGCATCAGACTTAGGATGTAACTGTTCACGTATACCAAGCTCAATAAGATCTTGACGAGTTTTCAAATCATCCTTTGTCTTGCCTTGAATGTTAAGCAGCGTGCCGATGACACTGTCACACACATTTTTCTCCACATGCATAGCATCCATACAATGTCTAACATCTAGATCAGACCAGTATGGAAGATCAAACAATATCGACCTCTTCTTCCATATGAAAGTATTACCTTTCTGCTTCTTTTGTGTCTTTCCAAATATAGTATGGATGTCCTCAACCCGCTCAAGAACTTGCTCACCGGTTAACGAAATTAGTACAGTTTCATGCTCTTAACTTCCATTGAATGCTTTTTTCAATCGTCGATAAAGGTGATAAGGTTTTAGAAAACGTCGATGGCGAGTGTAAACTATTTTTCTTCCATGTTTAAGTTGTACGTAGCTTGTGTCTTGTTCATAAATAGGGCATGCACGATGGCCCTTAACACTGTATCCATTCAAATTCCCGTACGCTGGAAAATCATTAATGGTACAAAATAGCATTGCACGCAACTTGAATGTCTCCCTTCGATACCCATCAAACACGGAAACCCCCTCGTCCCACAAGTTTGTCAAGTCTTCAATCAAGGGACTAAGATAAACATCTATGTCATTTCCTGGCTATTTTGGGCCCGATATCATCATAGAAAACATCATGTATTTTCACTTCATGCCCGATATCCATGTTGTATAATTCTTCTTAATCCCATCACACAAAAGATGTTCCTGTATGTTGTCTAGTGCTTGGTGTCTCCCATTCAAATAGTTCATACACGGACAGAAATATTTTCCATCCCCATCCGGTCGACTTCTTTCGGAGGCAAATTCCAAGAAATGTTCAACGCCTTCCTCATACTCAGCGCTCATGTGACTTGCATTCATCCAACTTTGATCCATCTAATTAATAACTCTGTGATACTCACAAAGTTATTCAATGCATGAAAACATCACTTTTTTCATTGAAGGCGTGGCTTTATCCCATTCAGGAAGACATATTTTTATAATAGATTCATATGTCAAGGTTAAGTCTCTTTTCTAAAATTTGACAAAATTTCGGCAGTATTTTGCATTGGTCTCCAAGTACACAACATGAAAGCGGTGACATGAGTTCCACCACACCCAAGTATGCACCCAGAGAACAAAGTGAAATGCATTGTACCAAAATTTCATCAAATTGAAGAAAGCAAACTCAAACTGTACATATAAATCTACTATAAAAAAAGTTACTCTTCCCAAACTGTCCAAACGGACAATTCAAGACTCAATACAACGGTTAATCCAAACTGTCCAGAAGAATCACTGTAATGAGTCTCAAACGGGAAACTAAGGTTCACTCATAATGAACATCAATTTTACATAGACCAATATTCATTAACAACATAAAACAAGTTACAAAAGCACACATTACATATACAACCTAAAAAAATATGTGTGACATTCGTAAGTACCTGAGATGATGGTCGATGACAATCTCCAATCTCGTGATGACGATACAAAAAGGCAAAGGACAACTGCATACAAATGATGTTGAACAATGAAGATGTTATATTCAAAGATGACACACACACAGTTTTAATAAAATAGTAATACGGTTGACTGCATCTAGGGCTAAACAGTGGTGTGTGACAAGGATTACATATGTAAGACACAATTGGGGCTGGTGTGAGTCTTAGCCTACATAAGTCGCTACTACTATCATTCATAATTTCAAAACAATCACCAATGAAGCATAAATTACCTAAAGTACTAAAGTTTTAAAACAACACTGCATTATGGCCTAGACAAACACAACCAAAATTACCTAATTTACTTGTAGGTCAGAAAGTTCATTCTATACATGTCATTGGAAATTGAAGGATATTAATAGTACCTAAAGAAGAGTGACTGTTATCTTGTATTCAACACAGATTGTTGCTCCAGCTTTTATATGACTTCAGCGTCATAGTTATGTACCTAATGCAAGAAAAGATTCAGCAAAGCAAGATAAAGCAAACGGGAAAAGGGATCGCTCTCCTACAACCTACAATGAACATAGAACATTACACTATATACCTATCAAAGTCAATTATATGATCTAGGGAAATATTTTAACATTGATATTTAAAAACTAAAGGTGTGTGAACTACTACTACAACAACAATAAAGTATTGGATGCATGATAAATGATGTATAGCACTGTATAATAATTTTAATCTAGAAAAAAGATCATCAATATCATGAAACAAAATCATAAGTCACAACTGAGTGAGTGAAACCTCTATTTCACAAGGCTAAAATAGAAAAATAGAATACAATGCATAAAAAGAGTGATGGTGACATCCATGTCTTAGAGAATGAAAATAAAACATTTGAATAATTAAATAAGGTGCATTTTATAATGCTCATTCAATTCAGTTGAAATGTTTGAGTATAAAAATATGCACACAAAAAGGATCCTCAGCCTTGAATCATGTGATCCAAATCATGAATCATAAGATTCTATAATCATGACAAGAAGCATAAATACCACCATGCATTTGCCAACACCAGCTTCCAGTACACCATTCCTATAATTTTTGCATGAGAGATTAGGGAAACCAATTATCAACCATTGGACTAGACAATGCATTGATGCATTAGGTTAAATTAACTTAGGTCACTTTGTATGGTGCCCCTCCTTCATATTTCAAGTACCAAATCAAGATCTATATACATGGTGTATTGGATTTGGTGTAGCATTAGCATTGAAGAGCATCACCCAAATGAGAATTAAATATCAACCACCTATTTATGGACTCATCACTTCACAGCATAGCATCAACCAAATATTAACCAATGGATAAAATTATGGACTCATCACTCCATATAAGTTTAAAAATTATGGGACCACACAAACTAATTAGAGGACATTTGGAGTTATAAAATAGCAAAGGATAACTCCAAAATTCACCCAACAATTGCTTCCAACAGACTGACCAAAATAGGACAATTTTGCTTTCAAACACTTTTCCAAGTAACACTTTTCCTACTAGCCATATATGTCTTTTGCCCTAAGTCAGGTTTCAAACACTTTTCCAAGTAACAATTTTCCTAATAGCTAGCTATAATACCCATTCATTCATGACCATGATACCTACAAGCTAACACGTTCTCAGCCCACAAATGTAACAGCAACTAGCAGTACCCATGACCATGTTTACACTAAACTAAAAAGACTTACAACAACTACCATTCAGCTTACATATTCACCGATCCATATAAATCAATTGAGGGCACGAATCAGATTATGACACCAAGACTTAATGTTGTAACATTGTAAGAATAAAAATATATATGTCCATAACAACATTCAAACAACATATACAGATTAGCCATTTTATCAAGCACTTAGTGGGCAACAAAAATGAAATCACAGCAATATCACATTCAACCCATACATCACACAGAAAAATGCTAATTCAGAACCATACTCAACTTGCGACAACAATAGCATTGGAAGTTCGTGATGTTAGTTGATACTAACCTAGGATGGAGACACGACGTTTGCTTCAACTACAACCTAGAGCGAGCGAGAGTGAGGTAACTACTGGAAGATGGTGAGAGTGAGGTAGCGAGCGACAGACAACAAGCATGAGTGATGTACAAGCTGCAAAATGGCCACTGAGAATGAGAGTTGAGGTTGAGGATGACGGAAAAGAAAAGCGCGACAGTGGTATTTGATTTGGGGGCCAGATATGTTTTATAATAACATGAACAACATCGATTTCATCTAATAACTTATGTTAACTAGTCCCTGTTAACATCGGTTTTCTTAAAACACTTAAAATCCGATGTTAACAGGGACTAGTTAACATCGTCTTAAAACACTTAAAAACCAATGTTAACAGGGATTAGTTAACATCGATTTTCTTAAAACACTTGAAAAATGATGTTTGAAAAATGATGTTAACAGGGACTAGTTAACATCAATTTTCTTAAAACACTTAAAAACCAATGTTAACTAGTCCCTTTGAACATCGGTTTTCAGAAAACCGATGTTAAATTGCTCTTTATTACGATTTTGCCACTACGTTTTCGTTAACATCGGTTTTTTCCAAAAACTTATGTAATGTAACGATGTTAAAACTCCTTTTTTTAGTAGTGATTGTCTTAGAATACGCTTTTTCTTAAAAGAAAAATTAAACATCTTTCAGTTTATGCTTGAAGAATGAACTTCTTACCTTTTTGAATTTAAAAACATTTCACCACATTTTACTATACAATATTTAAATTACTAGCATCCCATTCCCAACCCTTGAAAATAAATGGGAAAAAAATAATAACACAATAAAAAATGAACTTTAAAGCATCCTAATAAGAAAATTGCCAATAACTATAGAAGAAAAGCACGATAAGAGATATAATTATGACATCAACAATTAGCATGCGTACAACCAACCAATGATGTAAACTATATTAAGAAAGAAGAAGGAATACATAAAACAATTGTGTGTGTCAACAGGAAGACCATGACATATGCTACAAAATAAAATAGGGGCGATAACATTATGCATGTAATTGGAATTTTTAAATTACCTGAACACAATGAAGTGTTGCACAAAGATAACCTCCAGAAAGTATTTCAGTGGTTTCACCAATTTGATATGCTATATCATCTTTTCCATAGCCAACCTATAATATAGAATAAACAATGAGTAAATGCACTGTACTAATTCACAAAATTCTAAGCTTCATATTTGCAATCATAGAGGCATGTCAAGTTTTACAATTTTAAGTCAAGGAATATTTCTAGCTCATGTATCATAAACTTGTAAATCCTCAATGTTGTCATTTGATTTGGCATAATTATCTACCGAAGAAAATATTATGATGTATCTAAAAGATTGAATGCTAGCAGCATTCTCTTTTGAACATGCCATTATTGGATGAAATTCATGTGAGACACTAGAATGAAAGGACAAATTCATGTGAGACACTTGTAAAAGGACACTTTACTCAACACTGTAAAAAGAAAGGAGACATTTTACTAACATTTACTAGCTAAGAAAGGATGGGTTCTTCACATTGAAAAAAAGATGAACCAATAACAGATTTTAATGTTGCAATTATGTAAAATAAAAATCTCATTTATATATCCAATGTTACTTATAATTCTAGAAAAAGAATTCATACTTTGACAATTTGATTATTTTGTGTTCGAATATAGAGGCCAGCATCACTAACAACCTATAATATTGAAACTCTTGGCAATTTTTTATGTTCTTAATATCCATGGACTTCTCTAATTAAGTTAACTAGGAAGTTTATATTACACTGAGTGAAAATATATGAAAGCATAGCGCATATCCTATAACAATATATATAATAACAACCTGTCAGTGAACTGTGGTCAGTATGCCATCCACACCATGAAGACAAAGAGTTGCCATCTAGGACTCTGTTAAACATCATTTGTAACTGTTAATATATATATTCATGCAGGCACAAAAGGACAACTAGAAATGTTTGTGGTATATATAATTATATTAATTCAAGACTAGAATATACTCCCCTATAAAAGTCTATTCAAGAGTTGTGCATGGTATAATTTATTAGAGGTTCAACCCTCCACTAGGCCACCTAAAATCATAGTTTAAACTAAAATAATGATAAAAAGACCAAGATAATAGCCAGTAGGATTTAGATGAGGGGTTTCAGTATTTTTCATGAGATCATAATTTCAAACCTCATTGATACAGTTATATATAAGAAAAATATTCAAGTTCAGATACCTTTCAAATCTTAAAACCATCTTCTAATTACAATATTAAAATTATAAAAAAAAAAATCAATGCATATTATTGTCTTAATTTTAAAAATTAGGGAAAAATAATAATATAGGAAACATCCTTTATTTATGACAAAGAAATCTTATAACAAGCAAGGAGGCAATTTATAACAAACTTACCCTTGTTGTGAAGGAAAATAATATAGCAAACATCCTTTATGACAAAGAAATCTTTCAACTAGTGAAGAAATCTTTACTTGAAAAGTAGACTAACTTCCTCATGTATGGCTGAAATAATTAGCCGTTAGTTTTCCCAAATCTACCTTGTAATGAAACCCAATCTTCAAGTAAACTTCAAAAACTCTAAATTCTGCACTTTCACGTGAAAGTGGGATTGTTTAGAAGCTTTTATTTTCAGCAATGGACGATGGAAGAAAGGTTAGGGATGAAGGGGAAAGACACTATGGAGAAGCTCTCCAATAAGTCTAGGAAGAATCACCTCAATAGCTTGAAGCCATTGATAAGAAACAAGATGTTCTTGGACAAGAACTAGAGAGAAACTCTCACAAAAATTTTCAGAATTATATTAATGAACCAAAGCTAGTTTACATTCAGTGTTGGGCACTTTATAAAGGCTACGAAATTACAAACTAATGCATATGAAATGAAAATTCAAATGAAGCTTGTAGTGCACACTAAAAGAGCCTAAAGCAAGCTTAATGAAGCTTGTGGTGTAAGCTTCTCCTAAGTGACCCTTGCTGTCCCAAACTCCCTTGGCTGTCCCATTTTCGTGAAAGGTGCAGTATTTTTAGCTTCTAAGTACAGCCAACTAATTTACTAAGTTGCTACACCAATTACATACAAGTGCACCTACACCTCTTTACACAATTGCACTAAAAAGCCTTTTTATTGTTTCTACTTTTGCTTCTAAAAAGTGCTGAATTTAATTGGAATTAAATTGAACTTGAGACATTAAAATCCAGCCCTTGTTATCCTTGAGTTGGTGTGCTTCCTCTTGCTTGTTCAAGTTAACCTTGATGTGGTCTTGAAGTGCTTGGGTTCTAACTCTTGTCATGAGTCCTTTAAAGCTCACCAAAGGAAGTGCTTCAAACTCTCCTTCTAGACCTTTGGCTTGGAATGGACCTCTATCACTTCCCACATGAAACAATTGGTATGAAATAGAAATCTAGGAGAACACCATAGGCATTCCAAGATGCCTTTGTGTAAAGCCAAATTAAATATCGATTGTTGTCTTACCATATTGATCGCATTGATATGCCAACATCAATCCAATGTTGAATATCAGCTTCCCAAGTGCTTTGAAAGCTACACATCAAAGATAAATATACGGTGAATTGTAGCAATTCATTGTAGCATCTAGAAAAAATAAACCAAGACAAGTTATTAGCGCCATCTAATGTCATTTGGAAGAAGTATGAATATCATGTTAACCTTCTAGTTTTAAGTTCAAAATGCATTAATCATTTATCCATAAAGGATAAAAAAAACTTATAAGAAATTACAAAAGAAAATTATTAGTGAAAAATAATTGTTTTATATTTTAGGGATAAAAATGGTTGAACTGGTTGATGACTGACACATGACAATAAAGACAAAAAAAATAATTGTTTTGTATTTTAGGGATAAAAATGGTAGATTTTTTTACAGCACACAGTTGCCTTCTTTGACTCCAGCTTGCAGCTTCGGCTTCACGTGCTAGCAAATGCTTGCCTTCTTTGACTCCAACTTAATAAAAAAAGCATAATACTAGAAAATAAATAAACTTTATTAGACACATTGCAGATGTACCTACCTATAATATATTTTTACAATTCAAAACTTCTGATAAATCACACACGCACATCAAACTTATGGCCACCAACCAGTATTGACAAGTTATATGAATTCTATAATCCTAGCTAGTAGCTACATCCAGGTTCAAAATAAATACGTAAAACCTGAATTATATGAAGCCTATATTTTGATTAAATGAAGCATTTAGTTTAATTATTTATTTATTTTTATTTACTCTCTAAGGAATAACGTAATATCCTCCGGTGAGTAAGCAGATACACAGGTCACAACAATGAAGTAATCAATTAGATACTGGAAAAGATGGATATTGTAACAACACCTATAGAACTGAATAATATTTATGGTTAGATTGACCAGTTTTTTTATGGCTTCTCCCTCCACCCGTGTTGCTTTCCTTGTCATCAAATTTCCCATGTTCACCAAATACAGCTGGGCCATTATTTGCTGCTTTCATCATCCATCTTTGATATCCATCTGCGGTTTTATTTCTATTCTTCATCCGCATGCAATATCAAGACTGCTACTTAAAGATAACAAAACTAAAGCAAGGAATCAAACGTAATATCAATCAGAACAATAAATATAAGAACTGACAGTAGTGATATGGTAGTATGAAACATAAAGGAATATAGCTAACTTTATAAAAAAGTTACCTTCCCAGGATTCACCAGAAGGCATGAGCAGTCAAAACTCTGTCCAAGAGCTCTTAAGGTACTGGTTCTCCCCTCCTCTCTATTGAGGGGAGATTGTTGCAGTGTGCACTAATGTTTTCCATTTATCCTGTGTGCACATAAAGTAGCAATTAAGCAACGCTAATAGCATTAGAACACCTATGCCCTTATAACCCAACTAACCATAAAATGGATTGAATTAACGCAATTGGCCAATCATTTTTTCTTAAATATTTATATTTTAAATCGAAAAGATAGCAATTTCCAGATTTTACATTGAAAAAATCATTTAAGGAAAAAAAAAAAAACTATACCTGACAAGGAGGTTCCCCCACCCTTTCTGGGTAGTCCCCTGTAGCTCTTATTGCCGCAGCAACCTAAGCAACATTTGACTCGACTGAGTCAATTCGTACTTATACACTTTAGCAATATGATGGAATGAAAAACTAGTTATCTACATAAACATTCTTCTAATCCTTTTTCCTTTCTAAAATGGGTTTATGCGACACAAAAACAACTTATTATCTAAGCTGGATTCTCGCTTCAAATTGATAATGTCAAAATTCACTTCAACAAAAAAATATAAAAAAATAAAAACTAAGCTAAACAATAAGTGAACATTGGATAACAGCATTGACCTTTAGTAAAACCACGGGCAAAAAACCCATGAAATTACTAAAACGAACAGCAGCAAGACTCTTCCATGAAATTATAACTTAATGCAGATATTCAAAAATGATTGAAAGTGTTACGGCAGCACGATCGCGAGGGTGATTGTAACGACACCTGTTCTCTCACCATATCCACACACCCCGGTCCGCATGTAATTCACACAATTCGGCACGCAGGTCACTGTGGGTAAGATTCGCCACCACCCAACATCAAATGCCACATCAATTCTACACCAAAATATAAAAACCCTAATTAGAATACAGAATCAAAACCTCCTAACTTCCAAATTAAGGAAACCCTAATAGAACGGGAAGAAGAGAGAAATAGACCTTCAAGGCTAGTGTTGGTGCCCCTTTCGGCTGGTTCAGTGGGTTGAATCCAATTCTGGCGGAGGCCCGACCGTACAAGTCCATGGAAATGGGTTAGTATTTGGTTGTTTGAAGTTTGAAGTGAAGAATCTCGTTGATTTCTACTAGAATGTTCTAGAAGATCGGCGAGGTTGTCTTGTTACCCATTTGGTCTAATGAAAAAACATTAATTTAATCAAACACCTCACGTTGCCGTAGAGAAGTGCGGGTTGTTGAGACCATGGCTGATCTGAGGTTCAATCGAACACCTCACGTTGCCGCTGTGTTAGGGTTTGCTAGCAGTGACCTCTTATTGGAGGAGGATGCAGCAATTGCACTGCAAGGAAGTTCGAGAGAGAGAAAGGGAGAGGGAAGAATCTTATTATGGAGAGAGAGAGAGCACAAGAAAGGGATCTTCATCCTTCGGCCTTCGACAGCGGCAACATGGAAGTGAGACCACAAGAGTGAGCTAGTTATATGAGCACAAGAAGAGAGGAACGAGCGCCAAGAAGAATGAAAATGAGCGACAGTGAATATAATTTAAATATTATTTAAATACTTTATTTTTAAGAAGGTTATAACAAAACCGTCTTTGTATACTAGATTTTTAAACCCGTCTTTGAACATTCACCTTCTAAGATGGTTATTATAAAATCGTTGTCGTAGACGGTTATTCAGGAACCGTCTTAGAAGGTGCGTCGTAAAAAGCTTATTTTGTAGTAGTGATTTAGGTACATGCACTGGTCAGATTGACAGTCTATTGTGTCATGAGCCTTCAGGGTTGTTGTGACCTAGTGATCTTTTGTGGTCAATGGCTACATGGATGCATTGGTTAGATTTGACGGCCAATTTTGTTATTAATGTTATAAATTTTTTTTGTTAAATAAACTACAATATATATAACTAGGGTGTCTATAAATAGTCTAGATTCTTCTATTGTTGCATATAAACCAAAATGAACAAGAAAGCCTTCCCCAGCTGCTTTAGAAATGAAAAGTACAACGTTGTTTGCTCTCTTTCTACTTTTTACCTTCACCTTATGCCTACCCTCTGCCACCGCTAATGATGTGTTTGATAGAGATGGTGAAATTCTTCGAAATGGTGGCATGGTTGTAACGACATGCCTCGTCGCTACGATATTACTAACTCTAATCGTGCAATTTTTGAATTTTAATGAAAACTCCATTAATTTGATTACGAAAATGGTGGTAAATTATTCGCGATATTACACTTGTCATACTATATGTAAATATATAAATAAATACACAAACATGTATATCTTAAACCATCACATGTCAGGATATAAGTTAATTGTATTTACAAGTATTTACGCCTGAAATGTACATGTCCATCAAAAAGAAATCAAAAGTCCAACTAAGAAAGAGTTGACTATCAAAACACAACTCTTTTCCAAAAAGTAATCCATCGTCATCATGACGGCTCGGCAACTCCAACCAAAAAGAATCTCCCTCCAAAGTCACCTAACACTACTCATCTGCTCACACAGACGAAGGTTCGCGATCATCACAGGTACCAACCACACAATACAACAAATGCAAGGGTGAGTTTATTATATAAACCAACAAACATCATATAGTAGCAATTGGGAAGGAAACAACATTACCCACCACAATCATTAACAAAAATCCATGATTCCAATACACACTCAATAAACCAATCATCCAATGCATTTCACAACTCAAACAAATCATGCATAGAATGATGCATGCACCTGAGTCATCTATCAACATGCAATGTGGTACCATATCCCAGAAATAGCCTCTCACAGGAAAAATGATTCACTGCCTATCAGGGTCACCCTGTCATGCACTAGCCATTCCCCGACCCGGTGATCAGCTAGCGTCACTAGGGAATTCCAAACCTGATGACCCCTTAGTACCTGCATTTTCAGCCCACTAAAATCCATAGATAAGCGCGTGCCTTCATTCTATTTCCATCCATGCACATGAAGTATGAAACATGGGCATCATCAATGTATGACCATGACCAGGAACAAATCCTTCCCTGTAAGGATTACCAGTCATACACCTCCTTGTACATACATAACACACCAATGTAGGCTCACTGATGCACTGACCGCGGCTAGGAACAAATCCTTCCCTGCAAGGATAACCAACCGAACACTGCACCCCACGTGTATATACACAACATA
Source organism: Glycine latifolia (assembly GCA_013407115.1). Lineage (NCBI taxonomy): Eukaryota > Viridiplantae > Streptophyta > Magnoliopsida > Fabales > Fabaceae > Glycine > Glycine latifolia. The sequence continues at coordinate 270,715 of QARZ01041092.1, forward strand.
CAACCATGGCACCATCAATGTATGACCATGGCCAAAAACAAATCCTTCCCCGCAAGGATGACCAGTCATACACCTCATGGGTATCAGTGTACATACACGTCACCTCATCTCGATATCATCATCATATATATTAAATTCATCTTATTTCAACGTTATCCTCATAAACATCAACTTCATCTTATTTCAACATCAACATCCATTTCATCATCATCTCATTTAAACATCATAAATCACATCATCATTATCTCATTCAATCATCACCAACACCTCAATTACATCTCATTTCAACCTTATCAATGATATCAATATCACCTCATTCATCCACAATTCATATTACCACTAGACTGGTATTTTAGGAAATTCTAAATTAAAGAGGAGGAATACAAAATAGAAAACATACTCTTATGCCCATTTAAAAATTTAATAAATAATTAAATAGGAAAACATATTATAAAATTTTGGGCAGAGTCTCTTCTGTAATTAAGACTTTTCCCAGAAATCCAATCAATTACAACAACAACATCATTCACAGTTTCATCCATCAATAACAAGTTCATCGCATCCCATTAGTTAAAAACATAGTTTTTCTTGAAAATGAGCACACAATGGGAACAAGCATACATCAATGATAGATATATCGCATCCCATTAGTTTAATCCATAACTTTTCTTGCAAACCAGCACATAACAGGGACAGGCAGATATCCTCATAGTTGAACTCCCCGGCCCCCAATTATGGTACCAAAACTATAAATAAATAATAAACTCCCCTTACCTATCTGTATCCCTCAGTTATCTCCTTGAAACGTCGTTTTGGGATCTCTCAAGTTCACGTGCTTTGGCCCAAACGCAGAGCTCTATATACCAAATTGAAGATAATTTAGTATAGATTTCCAAGATAAGATCAATATTAACATTTGGGGTCAAATACCCACTCAAATCAAAAAGGGGCTAAAAGGGTATTTTGGGAGTTCACATCGAAAGACATCATTTTGAAATTTCAATCACACCAATGTGATTAGGGTTCAACAAGGATCACATAAATGACATCAATTTTATAAAAAGGAGACTTTTACAACATCTCATTTTCAAAGGGTTTTTCAAAGGAAGTGTAAAACTCCCAACATCGGTACCCAAAACATAAGAAACACTAAGAGAAGCTTAAACTAGCTAGAAGAAGACAAAGGAAACCAAGAAAGAAGGATTTGGAAGCTCCATTCTCGACATAAATTTCGAGAAGAGTTTCGAAGATTCCACTCCGATTAAGTGGTTCTTCTTTGTGCATGGGTCTCGTGGCAAGCAACGGCGGCCCGTGGTGGTCACCGGTAGTCTTGGGTGGTGGAGGAAGATGGTGGGAGGTTGAGGGAAGCTAGGAGGAAGAAGATAACCTCCATTTTCATGATTTACACTGCTGGTACGTATTTATCACCGCCTTGACTCGCATAGGCGAGAAAAAATGCCTACGAAATTCGCTTGGGCAAGCTGACCCAATTTAAAATTTTTGATTCCGTGAGAAAATTAATTTCTAATGTTCTAGACATTATTTTAACAATCCCAACGGTTAAAAGTTACATATTTAGGTTATAAACCTACCTTTAAAATATGATAGTGATCCAACGGTTAATCAATCCAGAATGGGGATTTTACTACAAAAGGTTTTGGGTCAAACTCATCACTCAATTACAACGTATGTCAACCAAACTCCACATAACTTGACATCTACACCAAGCAATTGCACATGGATAATTCACATAACATTTAAACTAATCCTAATTAATAAAGTAATCAAATTATATAAGGAATACATCACACACATATCCTAGGTTTTCGAAATTTCAGGGTGTTACAATGGTGACACATACTATATCTTGCCAGCTATAAAAGGAAACGAAGGCAGAATAGAACAAGCTGCAACCAGAAAAGAAACTTGTAACACCCTTCCAATTACTATATTATGCCTAGGTCATAATAAGTAATTAGAAGATGTTAACTTTCCTAACGTAGAATTTTTAACCAAATACGATTAAGAAAAACTTGTCCCAATATTTGAAATTTAATTGTGTTATGAAAATTACGCTTATATAGAGCCTATTGAGACTTTTTGGTCTCTTTAATACATTACAAACTTAGTAATAACTTGTAAATAATATTTCATACAATAATATTAATGTCCATATACTACAAAGCATATAGGAAAATACTACAAATCTATAACATTAAAAGAAATCTTCCAGTTTGTCCCCAATTAGTAGTTGCTCCTCCCGATTTACCTGTCTGGAATAACACAGAAACACACTAAAACAGTGAGAATTCCAAAGAATTTCCAATAGGTGAAAAATGACTCATCATACAGTGTCATCATCAACATTCCAGCTACTTCGGTTTATTAAGAAAACATGTGAACAATCATAGTTGATTTTAATTTCATAAACATATAATCCGAAATAGTTTCATTTTATTTACAAACATTTAAAAGTAATTTCATACTTCATCATTAGTGCAAGCATAATTGTCAATCATGACCATGCATAGCTTTCTTTATTAATCTTTTCTTTAATACCCTAAACTAGACAATGAGCTCATTACTAGATTTAGGTTCCTCCCACAGGGTCGTGCTTAGCTCAATTGTATCACCCATTGGGGTCCCATAGGGTCGTGCTCAGCTTAACTGTATCACCCTTGGGTCAATATGTCTTTCCCGCAGGGTCGTGCTTGGCTTAATCGTATCACCCGTTGGGTACCATCAAGGATGTGCTCAGCTTAACTGTATCACCCTTTAGGTCTTATCTTTTTATCTTTCTTAATGCATATGACATGCAAAGCTGCATAACTCATGTCATGCAATTATGCCACAAAACAAGATTTCATCGTCATACGGAAACACTTTTCAAGAACATCATAACTGAAAATACAATGAATAAACTGCAAATAAACCAAGAGGGGGGTTGAATTGGTTCAAACTTGATATTTAAAATTTTCTAAAACAAATTGCGGAATTAAAAAAACTTGGATCGTATCACTTGTTCACCTTGTGAAAATCCAGAAATCTTTCTTCAATCAAGATCAACCTTTGATATGAATGCAATGAAACATGCAGAATTTTTAAACAAGAGACAATGCAATTTATACTGGTTCATCTTTCAACCTTGGAGGCTACATCCAGTTACTTCCAACCCATACTAGGTTAGAGTTATCACTATATCAAAGAATCTTTACAAGAAGTTTTACAAAGAAAACCTTTATCAACACTAGATAAAGAATCAGAAATCTAAACCCTATGGACTTCAAATGGTCAAGACCCAGAGAACCCTTCTCTGTTCTTCCCTCTAGAGTACCTTTCTCTAGACAATAGCTCTAAAGAATCAAAGATATACAACAATAGAATTCTTAATTAAAAAAAAAAAAACTCTAAAAAGGATTCAAGAGATACAACCTATGATCTTTCAAATGAATGAATGAATGAGTAATGTTACCAATCAGCAGGTTGAATGAAATTCAAAGCTTAGAAAAAACTCTTGAGAAACCTTCTTTTCTTTAACACATCTTTCCAAAAACTCAAAAATCTTGATCTCACAAAATGTGGTTTAAACTCAGAACAAATTAGTATTTTGGACACTTTTGAAAGCTTAGTATCTTTTGGGTAAGTCACACTTCTTAATAATAATTCGTTCAATGTCTATTTATAGAGAACAAGCCCAAACAGCTTTATAAAAAACTGATTTAACTGATAATATAAATTAAAACGTAGTGTAATCGATTATTTTATCATATGTAATCAATTAAAATACTAGATAATCGATTAATATGTTCTTGAGCTTTCTGGAAATGTATCAATGAACAAAATAATCGATTAAACCGTACTGTAATCGATTAAAGCAGTAAAGCTCAAAAATGAAAATGGCTTGTGTAATCGATTACTGAATATGGTAATCGATTAAACCAGAAATGCATCATGGCAAATGAACTAAGATAATCGATTACATACTAAGATAATTGATTATTCCAGTGATGCATGATTTTCAAAAAAACACTATGTAATCGATTACTGAACATGGTAATTGATTAAACTGTTCTTCAAGGCTATTTCAGAAATATTATGAATGTCTTTAATCAATTAAAATGCTTGTATAATTGATTAAAATAGTAAGTTTTAATTTTTCAAAGACTTAGCCATGAGAACTTAACTTTTAATAAAATCATTGGATTCCTTTTAGATTTTAACCAAAACCCATGTATGCCTGATAATGAGAATGCAAATGCAAATGAAAGATCACAAGGTAATGCACTTGAACCACTTAGACAAATTACAAATGCCTTCAAATGATTGGGCATGTAAAAAGCTAAAACATCAAGCCTTCATCCTTGCTTCAATCTTCTTGAAGCTTCCCTTAAAATCAACAATCTCCCCCTTTTTGGCTTTGAGCACGCCAAATCAATTGTCCATTTGTCTAATATTTTAATTGCTTTAGAGGGATGAATGATTCCTGAAATCTAAGTCAGCTTTTTGCAAGAACAAGCATAAGCATTAGTCATAAAAAAATATGCTCCCCTTGACTTGGGTAGATTTTCTTCACAGATAAAAGCATTCATGCAATACATGATGTAACATACAATATTTCAACAATTTCTCCCCCTGACTTATTACAATTATTTCTCCCCCTATTTGATTTATCAAAGACAAAAGACGAGTATAATATGAACAAGGAGAATAAAAGGAGAGAAAAAGAAATACTTGTTTTAATCCAAATGCAAGTAGTACATTAATCACACTAAAATTTAAAATACTGAAGCAAACAATAAACAAAGCAATGATTGACAGAAGACAACATGAGCATAATGAAGCAGCAACTAGAGAGAAAACAAAAGCAACCTAAGAAACCTAGACTTATTTATCAACATCATTAAGTACAAGCCTAGCTTCTATGTTTTCCAATCTAGATTTCATCTCTTCCATAGATGAATTTGTCTCAGCTCTATGCTCATGATGAAGAGACAACAATGCATCCATCTTTTGAATCATAAGAGATTCAAAAGGACTGTAGGATGGTTGAGTAGAGCCTTCAGCCTCTTCTTCTTCTTCTTCTACATCAGCTTCCTCTTCAGCACCAGTAGGAGGAATTTGTGGCCCAGCCATCTGCCATCCATAAGGTGTTTTAACCATTCCAAGCTTGGTAAGATGTTTCTCCTTAATGAGGCTATTGCTGGAATTTGTGTTGTCAACAACCTTATTAGTGACATCCATCTTGAAATAATCAATAAATCTGGAAACCAACACAACATATGGAAAAGGATAATTCATCAATCTTTTGGACTTGAGCATAATTTCCTCAATGATGAGTATCCAGTTCATTTGAATACCATTCTTCAGACCATACACCATCTGAATATCATCATCTTTGGCTTGTGCATGATTAGTGGACCTAGGAGTCAAGATGTAGGTGATGATATAATGAAGAAGTCTGTCTTCATGAGTCATTGGACCAGTGCTAAGCCTTAGCTTCAGCCTCATTTGAGGGTCAAGAAGCATCCCTCTGTAGGTCTCTACTCTATTATACCCTTCAGCCTTCTCCTCAAATTTCCTTTCTCCTTCAAAGGAAATGCCAGCCACCTCCTGCCAAACTTTAGGAGTGATTTCTATGGCCACTCCATTTACTTGGCACAAGATAGTCCCATCCATGGAAAATTTAGAATAGGTGTAAAACACCTTCACTAATTCAAGGTAGAAAGTACCCTTCATCTCAACAAACTTCTTCAAACCTTGGGTTTCAAGCATGGCAGAGAATTGGAAACCTTCTCTAGTGAACCATGCAAGGTGAAGATGTTTAGGTGGACATATCAATTTAGTGGCATTGAATTGAAGGTAGGTCATTTTCTCATGCTCACTAGGAAACCAATGATCTAACCTACTCACTACAGGGTTAGATGTTTCAACACTCTTTCTCTTAGAGGTTTTGGTTCTTTTAGGAGCAGACATACTGAATATGTGAGGAAAGACTATATGGACAGAGTTTCTAGACTCAGAAGAAGAAAACACAGCAAATTTTAAGGTCAAAGATGAGAATGGTGTTAGATTCAAGAATCAGAAGACAAGTGTTGTTTTGATGTTTGTTACATGCCCACTCATATTTTGATGGCATTTGTAATTTTTTCTTTTTGGTTAAGCTTGGTTCATTAAGGATAAAATCCTACAATCCTTTACAGTCATTAAAGAAATCATACATGCATGCATTCATACTTAGGTTAAGAATCATATTAGTATATGTAACTAGTTAGAAATACATTTGTAAATCTAAACAAGTATAAAATGATTTTTTACTGTGTTAATCGATTACATAAGTCATATAATCGATTACATAAGGCATCTGCATAAATCAGTTTAGCCTGATAAACTGGTTTAATCGATTACCAAATAATTATAATCGATTAAATAGGCTCTGTGTGCTTTGGACATGTTCTGGCGTAATCAATTAAAGTGAATTTTAATCGATTACCTCTGCTTGTAAAGAATATTGGTATTTCTGGCGTAATCGATTACATGGTCAAATAATCGATTATTTTGTTCGTTCAAGATTTCCAGAAATATCATGAACAACTTAATCGATTACATAGACGGAATAATCGATTACACATGTTAAAATAATCGATTATCATAACGAAATAATCGATTACAGTCTGTTAAATCTGTTTTTTTATAAATAGGAAAGCATTGTCACAGAAAAGAGAAGTGAGATTTCGAGAGCTTTCATTCATACCAAAGTTTTAATAATCTCTGAGTGTTCCAAAGAGTTTGAAAAATCATTTTGAGAATGTTGTTCATTAGAGTTAGAATCATCATGCTTGCTTAAGAGAAGGAGTTATTTTTTGTGATCATTCATGCATTGAGTTGTATCAAGATCAATCAAGAAAGCATATCATTCATCACCTCAGGTTATAAATTTTGTGTATATCCTTTATGCTGCAAAGGAATATAAGGTGATATCCTTCTTGAACATTAAGCTTTGTTCTTTGTAATTTTTCTTTTGATTACTATAATTTGTGTTGATTTTTCCATGTAACAGTTGGGGTTCTTTAAAACATTACTAGAAAGGGTTTTTCTAGGGGTGGAACTGAGAGGGGTTCTCTAGTTCTAGGTCTTTTGATAAATCTAGGGAGTAGATTTAGAGTTTTGCCTAGGGTGGGTGAAAGAGACCTTGTTGATTACTTGTAAAGAATTAAAATCTGTTAGTGGAACTCTAATCTGGTTTGGATTAAAAGGTAAACTGGATGTAGCCTCAGTGGTTGGAGGTGAACCAGTATAAAATTGTGAGCATTTAAGTTTTGGTTTACATTTCATTAATTGCTTGAGATATTCTGTTTTGTGTATCAACTCAAGAGTTAATTGATTGGAGAAGAAAATTGTTTTCTAAATTTGTTTTTGGTTTAAGATACGATCCAAATTAATTCTTCCGCTGAGTTTTGATTTGCAAGAAAAGTTCAAAAAAGGGGCAAAAACCAATTCACCCCCCTCTTGGTTTATTGGATTAGGTATTCATTGTATTTTCAAATGGTGTGTTTATTCCCTTCAACATAGGTTGTATTTATAGATGATTTTAGGATCCAAAATTGAAATTTGAAATGTGTAACAGTTATTTCAAATTAACCTACTAAAATTAAAGCAAAGAGGATTCAAAATTTGAAGTTGGTGGCAGTTGGGCAGTTTTAATTTGCAATAAAAAATCTGCAGATTCTGCAGTAACTCCATGAATAATCGATTATATGCTTATCTAATCGATTAATTTATAAGCAGAACCAGTTCCTGCAGAGGCTGTAATCGATTATTTCGAAGAGTAATCGATTATTCTAGTGAAGATTCGAGCTTTCAAACAATTTCCATACAATGTAATCGATTACTATTCAATGTAATCGATTATTCCAGTGAATTGAAATTTTGTAAGAGAATTTTAAGCTTATGTAATCGATTATTTTGATGGCGTAATCGATTATTCTAGTGACATTCATTTTCTGGAAACATTTTCTCATGAAGAATAATCAATTATCCTGTTAATGTAATCGATTACCAAAGCACAAACTTCATTCTAAATAGTTTTTCAAGTTCATTTAATCGATTAATCCATGCCTTAATCGATTATTACAATGAAATTATCAATATGAATAGTAATTATGCAGCAAATTTTGAATTTGTATGATTTTGAGATGAATGGCCAACAAATGATGCAATTTCATGTAGATGAGCATATAAACATAAAACTAACGCACACTAGATTCATCTAGTATCCCTAGCATGTTTCTAAGTGTGTAGCATCTATCTCTATCCAAAGGTTTAGTGAAAATATCAGCTAATTGATAGTTGGTTTCAATAAACTCAATTTTGATGTTACCCTTTTGGATATGATCTCTGATAAAATGATGTCTGATCTCAATGTGTTTGGTCCTTGAGTGCATAATAGGATTTTTGGATATGTTGATGGTGTAACGACCTAAATATTACTTATTTTTTATTGTTACTTAAGGTTAAATTTCTAAGGAACGTATAATAGTAAAATTTTTAAAACGTAAAATTTGCAATAGATTTGTTACTCATATACATAGCCAATGTCTCTGATACAAAAGTTCATATAATACAAGTACACTATTTTTCTCAAAAATCCAGCGTAATTCATAACTTCTTTTATATATCTTCACTACTCCAAGGCCTCATGGAACCTGTCCATCATTGTCATCTAAAAAAAACAGGAAACAAATAGGGTGAGAAATAAATTTCTCAGTAGGCAAAACTAAATCCCGATCCTATTATTAGGTTAGTAAAATCTTTCAAATAATCAAACACATCCACAAGTAATATGCAACTATATGAATGCATGAGATGAACTATCCCAGGGCAAATGGCCTCCACATATCATACTGTATGTGGCCACACTGAGTGTGGACGCTGCTATAGTCTTACGCAAACATGCATGAATTTTTGCCATATATCCTTGCACCTGGGTACTACATATCGTACTGTATGTAGCATCAGATTCTGTTTCCCCAAAGCCTCGTACTGGACTTGGAACATGGAAACATGAATCTACCTATCTTATTCACATCAACATCCATCCATAATAAAAATCAAATCTATAAGCAAAATACATATTATCTTATGGAAAAATATTTTCATCATATAAGTATCATAAGTATGGTTACACCACCATAATATGTATCTTAAGTATGGTTACACCACCATACCTTAATCAAGTAACATTGTTACCAATTTTTATACATAACCGGAGAATAGTTTTTAATTATAGAAAAATTATGTTAGTAATCTAACTAATAATCCTCAATATAAATAATATATATTCCTTTAAAACTTTACAAGAAAAGATTCAAACCTAGTATGCATCTTGATTCTCCTTTCACTTACCATCTTTACTAATTAATCCTCAAGATTGAATCATTCAAGTATTTAAACCATTTAACTACATACCATTCATCCTCTACTTCTAAAATTTAAATCAAAACATTTTCATAAAAATGACAACAGACAGCCCAAAATATCATCAAAATCACCTTTAAATATCATCAATTGGGCTTCCATACATCACTAATCTTTATGCGTATAAAATCAACACCTATCTTATGGTTTAAATCAACATATTCTCATAAAAAAAAACAACCTTCAATATCACGAAATTTCAAGCCTAAATGTTAACCATAAATCATCCTACTAAATCATGCAAATTAATCCAAACCATTGATTAACTAGAGATTTAAGTTTAACCTACCTCAAGTGAGTTTGATTCTTGAAATTGAATGGATAAATGGCTTCCTTCCTTCCTTCCTTCCTTGGAAGAATCCTCTAAGAGATGAAGCCTTGATATCCTTTCACTAAGCTTGTCAAAAGTTCTTCCTAAGGTTGCTAGGTTTTTCACGAAATTTCTTTAAGGTGATGGGTTTGTTTTTTCTTACTTGATTCAAGCTTTAATAGAGAAAGAGGAAATGAAATGAAGATGGTTTAGGGAGAGAGTGGTCACGTGAATGAGCTAGGAGGGATGGCTTGGAATGGTTTGCACTTAGGTTCCTCCTCCTCCCTTTATATAGTGTTGAAGAAATGATTACTTAGAGAAAAATCTCATAAGTCATCATTATTCCTTTACAAGTGTCCCTACACTTGTTATAATCTTAAGGCTTATTCCTTTCTTTCTTCCAAGTGTCCTACCACTTGGCATGATCTTAAAGCTTCTTCTCCTTTGCTTCCAAGTGTCCAAAATCATGAAGTTTCTCCATTTTTCTTGCATTTTCGTGAAGTAGCTCATTCTTGAGTTTATCCCAAACCTGTTTTAGTAAAATTCTAATTCTGGATTCGTTAACCGTTGGATCTCTTTAAAATTTTAAAGTTACACTACTATCTCACATATGTAACTTGTGACCGTTGGGATTGTTGAGATAATGTTTATAACTGTCCACGTGCAAGATGGAAGAGTGTAGAGAAATCTTGGCTTGATTTTTATGTTATCTTGCATCCAAGCCATACAAGTGTCATGCCACTTGTTTCTATCATGTGGCTTGCTTTCCAAGTGGCTTATCATGAAGTTTCTGGCCTCTTCTACATGTTTTCTCACGTGAAGGACCAATCTAAAGGGAAGGAATACCAATTTTTCTTCCTTTTATGCCACATGTGGTCATTTTTGATGATGAATAAAAATCTAGTTTCAATATGGTATTTTTCTTTAAAAAGAAATCCAATTTAATTTGAATTATTTTATCTAAAGAAAATGTTGAATATTGGAATTCTAAATGTTCCTAAGAATTGATCCCAATGATAGTTTAAATTAATTCCAAGCAGTCTTATACAGGGAAATACATAAACCTTTCATTCTAGACTATATCTTTATCTTACTTTTGATTTCTTCTGACCATCAAAATTACTAAACCATTTTATTAAATTGGTTTATACATTCTATAATTAAGAGAAAATTCCTTAGATTATATGTATCATCTTTCCATGTTTTTCTTATACTTGAATTTTCTTAAATAAAGTCTCAAAGTTGTTATCTTGAAAAATTCCTAGAAATTTTATTCTAAAGTTTTGTGTCTCAAAATATTTTGATACTTAGTTAGCTAAGTGTATTCTATAATTCCATTAGGTTTCTACAAAATTTTTAAAGTTATTTGAGCATTTTTGGCCTAGGGGCATATTGGTAATTTTGTCATGCTTCCTAGGGGCATTTTGGTCATTTTTCAAAAATATACAAGGGTATTTTTTTGTAATTTTCATCCTAAGGGTATTCTAGTAATTTCTACTTTATGGAAAGAGTGATTTAGTCATTTCTCTTCAAATATACTTGTATCCAAACATCATCACATTTCCACAAGTATTTAATAAAATTTTTAGGATGTTACAGATGGCACTAGTGTTATCACACAACAATGGTATCTCCTTTATCTCAACACCAAAGTCTTGAAGTTGTTGCTTCAACCAAAGACTTTGTGCACAGCAGCTTCCAGCATAAATATATTCAGCTTCAGCAGTGGATAAGGCAACACATGATTGCTTCTTGCAGTGCCAAGAAATCAAAGAGCTTCCTAACATGTGGCATGTTCCACTGGTACTCTTTCTATCCAATTTGCACCCTGCAAAGTCAGAATCGGAATATCTAATCAAGATGATAGATGCACCTTTTGGATACCAAAGTCTTACTCTTGGTGTAGACTTGAGATATTTGAGGATCCTCTTGACTGCAGTTAGATGGGATTCTTTAGGATTTGCTTGATATCTAGCACAAAAGCAAACACTTAACATAATATCAGGTCTACTAGCAATTAAGTATAACAAGGATCCAATCATTCCTCTGTATTTAGACTCATCAACACTTTTTCCCTTGTCATCTGAATCAAGATAGGTAGATGTTGCCATTGGTGTTGCAACATCCTTGTAATTTTCCATTTCAAAATTCTTGATCATCTCTCGACAGTACTTGGTTTGACTAAGGAAGGTTCCATTCTTTAATTGCTTGACTTGTAGCCCTAGAAAGAATGTAAGTTCCCCTATCATTGACATCTCAAATTCACTCTGCATTGAGATTGAAAATTCTCTGCACATAGATTGATTATTTGAACCAAAAATAATGTCATCTACATAGATTTGAACCAACAAGATATAATTTCCTCTTTTCTTGATGAACAAGGTTTTGTCAACTTGTCCTTTTATGAAAGATTGTTCAAGCAGAAATTTTCTTAACCTTTCATACCAAAACCTTGGTGCTTGTTTCAAACCATAAAAGCTTTTCTTAATTTGAAAACATGGTTAGGATGTTTGTGATCAACAAATCCAAGAGGCTGGTCTACATATATTTCTTCTTCAATGTAACCATTTAAAAAAGCACTTTTGACATCCATTTGAAACAATTTGAAGTTCATCAAACATGCATATGCAAGTGATGGAGGTCCAAGACAAGCTAAAGGTCTAGAAGGAGAGCTTGAAGCACTTCCTTTGGTGAGCTTTAAAGGACCCATGACAAGGGCTAGAACTCAAGCCTTCCAGACCACATCCAAGCTAACTTGGACAAGCATGAAGAAGAACGCCAACTCAAGAATGACAAGGGATGAATTTTGATGTCTAAAGTTCAATTTAATTCAATAAATTCCAGCACTTGCTAGTAGCAAAACTAGTTAAAAATTAAAAGGCTTTTAGTGCAATTGTGTAAAGAGATGTGGGTGCACTTGTGTGTAAATTGTGTAGCACCTTTGTAAGCTTGTTGGCTGCACCTTAAGGCTTAAAATTCTGCACTTAGAAGCTAAAATACTGCACCTTTAGGCATGTTGGTTCAGCCAAGAAGTCACTTAGGATGAAGCTTGCAATTCGAGTTTCATTAGTTGCATTTAGGCTTCATTTAGTTTACATTTCAAGCTTCATTTGCATGATCATTTGCCTTGCATTTGAGTGTAATTTCGTGGGCTATATAAGCTGCCCAAAAACTGAATGCAAATACTTTTGATGTCATTTTTACAAGTTCTGAAATTTGTGTAGAGAGTTTCTCTCTTGTTCTTGTGCAAGAACCTCTTGTTTCTTATCAATGGCTTCAAGCTATTGTGGTGATTCTTCCTAGGCTTATTGGAAAGATTTTCCATGGTGCCATCCACCTTCATCCCTTACCTTTCTTCCATCTTCCATTGTTTCCATTAAAGATTCCAAACAGCCACATATTTCATGTGAATTGCTGGACAGCTTGTGTTCTTGAAGTTTCTTGAAGAGTGAGTTTCATTGCAAGGTAGATTTGGGAAAACTTAATGGTTGTTGGTGCAGCCATACATCAGCAAGTAACAACCTAATGGCTTCTAATCTAGCTACTGGAGCATAAGTTTCATCATAGTCTATGCCTTCCTCTTGGTTGTATCCTTTAGCAACCAATCTAGCCTTATTCCTTACTATGATTCCACTTTCATCCAGCTTGTTTCGAAAAACCCATTTTGTGCCAATAGGTTTATGAGTTGATGTTCTAGGGACTAACTCCCAAACTTCATTTCTTTTAAATTGGTTTAACTCATCATGTATAGCCATTAACCAATGTTCATCCAGCAAAGCTTGATCAATACTTTTTGGTTCAATCTGTGAAACAAAAGCCATGGTACAACAAAGATTTCTTAAAGGGGATCTAGTAGAAACTCCCTTGGATACTTCCCCTATTATATTGTCAAGAGAAAGATCTTTAGTTGTTCTCCAATCCTTGTGCTTTTGTAAAGGAGTTGACTGTTCCAGTACATCATTTGGTTCAGCTTTTTCTTTCTCATTCAGATTATTAACCTGCACAAATTCTTCCATTTGTCCTGCATCATCATCATACTCCAAATTCTCTTTGGAAGGGTTAGACTCATCATATATGACATGGACAGATTCCTCAACACACAATGTTCTTTTATTAAAGATCCTATTAGCTTTACTTTGCAAAGAGTAACCAAGAAAAATTGCTTCATCAGCTTTAGAATCAAATTTACCAAGAGAATCTTTACCATTGTTTAATACAAAGCACTTGCAGCCAAATGCTCTCAAATGAGATATGTTTGGTTTCCTTCCTTTGTATAGTTCATAAGGGGTTTTCTTCAAAATAGGCCTTATGAGAATTCTATTCAAAGTATAACAAACCGTACTTACAACATTAGCCAAAAGTGTTTAGGCAAGCTTGCTTCATTTAGAAGTGTTCTTGCACCTTCCTCAAGAGATCTGTTTTTCCTCTCCACAACACCATTTTGTTGGGGTGTTCTTGGAGCTGAAAAATTGTGATTAATTCCAAACTCTTCACAAAACTTTTCAAAGTATTCATTTTGGAATTCAGCACCATGATCACTTCTAATTGAAACAATATTGCAAGCTTTTTCATTTTGAATTATCTTGGCTAACTTTCTAAATGCTGTGAATGCATCACTCTTGGATCTTATGAATAAAGTCCATGTGTATATTGAGTAATCATCTACAATAACAAGCCCATAGAAATTTCCTCCCAAGCTCATGGTTCTTGAAGGACCAAATAAATCCATATGAAGCAACTCAAGAGGTCTAGAAGTAGAAACAACATTTTTGCTTTGAAAAGAATTCTTTGTTTCCCTCTTTGACAAGCTTCACATATTTTATCCTTCTCAAACTTAAGCTTAGGTAAGCCTATGACCAAATCCTTTTTCACAAGCTTATTCATATGATGCATATTTATATGACTAGCTCTTTTATGCCATAACCAAGTTTCATCAATTTTACTTACAAGGCAGCTAGTCTTATGAATGAATGCATGGTCAATGGACAAAACATAAATGTTACCCTTTCTCTTACCAACATGGATAACCTCACCACTTTGACTATCACAAATCAAACAGCTATTGTCATTGAATGACACTTTGAAACCTTTGTCACATAGTTGGCTTATGCTTAGGAGATTATGTTTCAAGCCTTCAACATATAAGACATTTCTGATAATGGTTTTGAGGCTGTCTCCTATGTTTCCTTCTCCAATTATCTTCCCTTTGTTATTATCGCCGTAGGTGACAAATCCTACATCTTTTAGTATAACATTTGTAAGCATGGAAATATCACCTGTCATGTGCCTAGAGCAACCACTATCAAGATACCATAGTGATGATTTTGCTCTTAGACACACCTGCAAAATTCAAATCAAGTAACAAGGAAAGGTACCCAATTGAGGTTGGGTCCATAGGTGTTAGTTATTTTCTTTTCCTTTTTCACCCAAACACATTCTTCATTAGGCACATAATATTTTCTTGCATAGCATTTAAAAGATGTATGTCCTTTCTTCATGCAATAGTTACAAGTTATAGCTCTTGATGATCTTTCAAAGTAAACATTTTGATTAATCTTTGATTTATAAAAGCTCCTTTGATTCTTCTGTTTTGGTGGTACAAATACGGTTTTTCCATAAGATTTTGAACCATGTTTGTATCCCAAACCAGAAGTATCTTCATCATATTTTTGCACACTTAACATTTTAGCCAAGTTGCATTTTCCTCTATACAGCCTTCTCAAAAGATCAACCAAATAGTTATTTTCTGAAAGAAGCAACATATACTTTTCTCCTTGGCTTCTTTTGAAAGCATCAAACTCATCTTGTAACAATTTGTATTTTCTACCTTAGAAGAGGAAGAAGGACATATACAACCATTGGCCTTGTAACTTGAAAGAAAATTTTCATTTTCTTCTTTCAACTTACAAAGTTCACTTTGCATTTCTGCAAGTTTGGTGATGTGCCATCTTAGATCTCCTTTCAGCTTATTATTTGCCTTTGCTAACCTTTGAGCCTCATCATGCATTTCATGAAAAGCATCAACAATGTTATCATATTGAGAGCTTACCTCAGATTCAGCACTTGAGTAATCATCATCACTCAATGTTGAAGTGAAGCATACATTTGCTTCTTCTTCATTCTCACTGCTTGATCCAGAACTTGTTGATTCATTATCTTCCCATGCAATGTAGGCTTTCTTTAGCTTTCCTTCCTTCTTAATCTTCCTCTCACCTTGTTGTTTCATTAAGAAAATTGGACATTCAGATTTGATGTGTCCAGGCTTTCCACATTCAAAACACGTAAAGTTGGTGGAAATGTTGTTGTCATTCTTTTTGTTGTTGTTGTTGAACTTTTTGACAATAAGATTCATGTTGTCATCTTCATCTTCTTCACTTGAATCTTCTTCTATTTCAACCTTAGATGATGCAGCTTTCAAAGCTATGCTTTTATGTTTCTTTTCTGCATCTTCTGCATTGGTTAGTTGTGACATTTCAATTTCATATTCAAGTAGCTTACCAAATAGTGCAGCCATGGATATTTTGGATAGATCTTTTGACTCCTTGATAGTTGTGACTTTTGGTTGCCATGGTATTGTAAGACACTTCAAGATTTTGATGTTTAATTCTTCAGTATCAAATATCTTTCCAAAGCCAAGAAGATGATTGACAATATGAGTGAATCTTGTTTGCAGCTGAGAAATGGTTTCTGTATTGTTCATTTTGAACATTTCATACTCATGAATCAAGGCATACTTCCTTGATCTCCTAACTTCATCTGTTCCTTCATGAGTTACTTCTAGAATTTTCCACATTTCTTTTGTGCTTCTGCATCTCACAGTTCTAAAAAATTCATCAGAAGACAAAGCAGATGTTATCATATTTTTAGCTTTAAAGTCATATTGCACAACCCTCTTTTCTGTATCTATCATTTCATCCCATTATTTGGGAACCAATTTATTATCAATAGTTTTCATAGGAACCAAAGGACCTTTTCAATTGCATTCCATGAACCAGGATCATTGGATTGAATAAAGATCTGCATACAATTTTTCCAAAAGCTAAAATGCTCACCCTTAAACATTGGTGGACGATTGAGAGAAGTTCCCTCTCTAAAAGTTATTTTAGTATTATTCATTTTCTTTTTAAAAAAAAAGATCTTGAATAACTTTCAAGAACCAGCTCTTGATACCAATAGAAAATACAATGAATAAAATGCAAATAAACCAAGAGGTGGGTTGAATTGGTTCAAACTTGATATTTAAAATTTTCTAAAACAAATTATGGAATTAAAAAAACTTGGATCGTATCACTTGTTCACCTTTTGAAAATCCAGAAATCTTTCTTCAATCAAGATCAACCTTTGATATGAATGCAATGACAGAAATTGTTTCTTTGATAATAATATTTTGATTTCACAATGACAAGCAATGAAACATGCAGAATTTTTAAACAAGAGACAATGCAATTTATACTGGTTCACCTCTCAACCTTGGAGGCTACATCCAGTTACTTCCAACCCACACTAGGTTAGAGTTATCACTATATCAAAGAATCTTTACAAGCAGTTTTACAAAGACAACCTTTATCAACACTAGATATAGAATCAGAAATCTAAACCCTATAGACTTCAAATAGTCAAGACCCAGAGAACCCTTCTCTGTTCTTCCTTCTAGAGAACCCTTCTCTAGACAACAGCTCTAAAGAATCAAAGATATACAACAATAGAATTCTTAATTAAAAAAAAAACTCTAAAAAGGATTCAAGAGATACAACCTGTGATCTTTCAAATGAATGAATGAATGAGTAATGTTACCAATCAGCAGGTTGAATGAAATTCAAAGCTTAGCAAAAACTCTTGAGAAACCTTCTTTTCTTTCACACATCTTTCCAAAAACTCAAAAATCTTGATCTCACAAAATGTCGTTTAAACTCAGAACAAATCAGTATTTTGGACACTTTTGAAAGCTTAGTATCTTTTGGGTAAGTCACACTTCTTAATAATAATTCGTTCAATGTCTATTTATAGAGAACAAACCCAAATAGCTTTATAAAAAACTGATTTAACTGATAATAATCGATTAAAATGATAGTGTAATCGATTATTTTATCATATGTAATCAATTAAAATACTAGATAATCGATTAATATGTTCTTAAGCTTTTTGGAAATGTATCAATGAACAAAATAATCGATTAAATCGTACCGTAATCGATTAAAGCAGTAAAGCTCAAAAATGAAAATGGCTTGTGTAATCAATTACTGAATATGGTAATCGATTAAATCAGAAATGCGTCATGGCAAATGAACTAAGATAATCGATTATTCCAGTAATGCATGATTTTCAAAAAAACACTATGTAATCGATTACTGAACATGGTAATTGATTAAACTGTTCTTCAATGCTATTTCAGAAATATTATGAATGTCTTTAATCAATTAAAATGCTTGTATAATCGATTAAAATAGTATATTTTCATTTTTCAAAGACTTAGCGATGAGAACTTAACTTTTAATAAAATCATTGGATTGCTTTTAGATTTTAAACAAAACCCATGAATGCATGATAATGAGAATGCAAATGCAAATGAAAGATCACAAGGTAATGCACTTGAACCACTTAGACAAATTACAAATGCCTTCAAATGATTGGGCATGTAAAAAGCTAAAACATCAAGCCTTCATCCTTGCTTTAATCTTCTTGCAGCTTCCTTTAAAATCAACAATAACAAGATTCCTCACCACATAAGATTTGGTTCTTCCTATAATCTATGCTAATCCACAAGTCATTAAATTCCCATATTTTAGTATGTTAAACTAGAATTTCTAAGATTTCTAACAAGGTATCACATGCATTAATTGGAGTTCTAAAACTCTAGATATAGTATTTTAAAAATAAAACTCTAAATCTACCAGCAGGATCAAAATTCCACACTAACATATCTTATTGTTTTCGCGACTGAAAGCAGTAAAAATCCAGTTTTGGCTAATTTGAGTAAAAAATGAGAGAGATATAAAATTTTCAAAACGGGTGGCAGTAGTTATTTGGGTGTGGACTGTTTCGGACAGCTTGGGTTTAAATAAATTCTAAGCACAATTCACTAATTATTTTGGTCCCATATTTTAGGAAAACATCGAAGACATCCTAAGATTTAAAATGAGTGGTCAAACACCTCGTTTGGTTAAGTACAGAGGGAGATATAAAACTTTAAAGACAGTCCAAAATTCAGCTCAAAACCATTCGAATAATCTCAGAATCAAGTGATAAATAAACCTAAACCTTCACCTACCTTGAGCTTCCTTGGCACTTTATTATTAACTTGAGTTGAATCAATAGATCTCCTTTCTTTTTGGCTGGAACATACCTCCAAGTTCTTCAAGCTACAATCTTTCTCCAAGAACAACTTACTTAGAAGCTAGATCTAGAGGAACTATGTGAAGAAAGCTAGAACAAAAAGTGTGGTTGACATGGTTTAGTGAAGGAGATGAGAGCTTTGTTTGAGTGAAGAGAGAAAAGGAGAGAATTGGCTATGAAGTTGAGAGAAAGGAAGCTTGGCAACATACAATTTTTCTAATCCTAGGAGGTCTTTCTAGAAGCAAAATTGGTTAGGATGGAAGTCCAATTAGACCTTAGTTTAGTTCTAGTTCAACTAAGTCTTCATGTCATGTAATCATGCAACATTCCTTCATTAAATGCTAAGATGCACCTGGAAGCTTGCTAAGGAGGCTTGTCTTCGTTTGTTTTCTTCATGATATGCTGTTAGCATATATAGTTTTTAGGATAGTTTTATTAGGAAAATAGGAAGAATAAAGTGAATAAATGTGGGAATAAGTGTAGAATTCATCACTCTTATGTTTATCATTGATTATATGCTATTTTGATGTTTAGAGTCAAGAAAAGCAAGAAAAGAAGCAAAAGAAAAAGTCAACCGAGGCTGGGATTTCACGCTAGTCGCGCCAGGTCCACGCCATTCGCGCCAGCTATACTGGGGTCTAGCGCCAATTGCGCCAAACTCGCGCTATTCCCGCCAGAAGTACTGGAAGCTCACGCTAGTCGCGTGAGCGCTATGGGATTTCAGAATTAGCTTAAAGATAACATAAGAATGATGGGTTTTTAGGGTTTTACAACCTAGGTATAAATAGAACCTAGGTAGGACACATTAGGTATCAATTAGACACTGAGAAACAAAGCAAAGAAGGTAAGATCAAAGGAAAAAATTCAAGGCCAAGAAGAAGCAAGAAGAACAAGAAGGAGGCAA
>QARZ01041092.1:306389-317081 GCA_013407115.1 Glycine latifolia
GGTAGATCATGTAGGGATATTGGGATTTATATTGATTGTAATGGGAACAGGCGTTTGGTGGTGACTCAGAACAACCCACTGTTGGTTCGTTTTCAAAAAGTTAGACCATCAACTACATGAAGCCCCACTGGCCTAAAATATCATGCAAGTGAGACAAAAGTGTAAAACTAAATATATAAATGCTTTGGTTTTAATAAATTTTGTAGGACTAAATAAAATAATCAAAGCTTATAGGATTCAAATAAGTTGTCTCACATTTGTGTTTCATTTCTAGCCATTTGGGGCGAGGATTACTCTTATTAACTCAGTGTTGACAACTTTGCCACTTTATTTCCATTGCTTTTACAAGGCACCGAATGAAGTAATTGCTGAGATGACAAAGGTTCAGTGAAGGTTTCTTTGGAATAGGTTATCTGATAAAATATAAGATTTGTTGGCTTGGATGGGTCAAAGTCTGTTTGCCTAAAGCTCAAGGGGATCTTGGTGTGAAGAATTTGGAAAATTTCAATATTAGTTTACTGTCAAAATGGCGGTGGTTGTTTTTGGTGGATACTAATTCTATTTGGAACTCACTGTTGAGTCTTGGATATGGCCAAATTATCTTAAACTTCTGGATTTCTACTAGATCTCATTTCTGGTCCATTGTCTTTAGATGCTGATTTAGCATGGTTTTCTAGATCAGCATCAAGGAGTGTTGGCGATGGAAAAAATGTTGGATTTAGGGGGAGCTGCAAGAAGATTAAAGCAAGGTTGAAATAATGGCATGATGTTTTAGCTTTTTACATGCCCAATCAATTTGAAGGCATTTGTAATTTCTCTAAGTGGTTCAAGATCATTGCCTTGTGATCTTTGCATTGCATTTGCATTCTCATTCTCATACATACATGTTTTTGATTAAAGTACTAAAGTTGTTCAAATGATTTTAAAAGAATACAAGTTCTCTTGGTTAAGTTTTTGGAAAAATGAAAACTTACTGCTTTAATCAATTATACAATGTTTTAATCGATTAAAGGCTTTTGTTCTAACTCTGGAAAAGCCATGAAGAACATATTAATCGATTACAGGCTTCTTGTAATCGATTACATAGTGAAAAATAAAAATCATGCATCACTACTTTAATCGATTACCATGTTATGTAATCGATTATCTTAGTTCTTTAGTTCATATGCATTACTGGTTTAATCAATTACCTCAATCAGTAATTGATTACACAGGCATATTTCATATTTTGAGCTTTATTGGTTTAATCAATTACCAGTCTTATGTAATCGCTTATCAGACCGTATTTCACATACATGAAGACTGCTTTAATCGATTACACTACGTATTAATCGATTATCTTGTTCATGAAAACTTTTCCAAAAAGCTCAAGAACATACTAATCGATTATCTAGTATATTAATCGATTACATATGGTAAACTAATCAATTACACTATCATTTTAATCGATTACTTTCAGTTAAATCAGTTTTATATAAAGCTTTATGGGTCTACTCTCTATATATAGATATTGAACGAATTAGTTTAAATATATGTGTGACTTACCCAAAAGATACAAAGCTTTCTAAGTGTCCAAGATACTGATTTGTTCTAAGTGTGAAACACATCTTGTGAGATCAAGATTTCTAAATTTTTTGGAAAGATGTGTTAAAGAAAAGAAGTTTTCTCAAGAGTTTGATTCTAAGCATTAAATTTCACACAACCTGATTGATTGGTAAATTCATTCATTCATACATTGAAGGATCACATGTTGTGTCTCTCTTGAATCTTTCTTTAGAATTTTTTGTGTATTAAAATTCTGTTGTTACATATCAAAGTGTTTCTTTTCAAGCTTTCTAGAGTAGGGTTTTCTAGGGTCGAAGATCTGAGTAGGGTTTGTAGGATCTTTGTGATTTGTTTTCTAATAATGTTTTAGAATTCAGATTCTTTATCTAGGGTTGATACATATAATCACTTGAAAATTGCTTGTAAAGGATATTTTGATATAGTGACAATTCTAACCTAGTGTTGGTTGGAAGACACTGGATGTAGCCTCCATGTTAGTGAGGTGAACCAGTATAAATTGTCGAGTCTTTCATTCTAATTCTGTATATCTTTCATTGCTTGTATTTGGGTAATCAAAATATTATTAGAAAATAAAATATTTTTGTCAATACATGCATATCAAGGTTGATCTTGATTGAAAGAAAAGTTCTAGTTTTTTTTAAAAGGTGATTAAGTGATACGATCCAGATTTCAAGTTCCGCAAGTTGTTTTAGAAAAAATATAAATATCTGTTTTAAACCAATTCACCCCCCCCCTCTTGGTTTATTTGTAGTATGTTCATCGTGTTTTCAATTGATATCAAGAGCTGGTTCTTGAAAGTTATTCAAGATCACTTTCTTTCAAAGAAAATGAATACTACTCAAATAACTCTTAGAAAGGGAGCTTCTCTCAATCGTCCACCAATGTTTGAGGGTAAGCATTTTAGTTTTTGGAAAAATCGTATGCAGATCTTTATTCAATCCAATGATCCCGGTGCATGGAATGCTACTGAAAAAGGTCTTTTGGTTCCAATGAAAACTATTGATAATAATTTGATTCCCAAATAATGGGATGAAATGACAGATGCTGAAAAAAGAGTTGTGTAATATGATTTTAAAGCTAAAAATATGATTACATCTGCTCTTTCTTCTGATGAATTCTTAAGAACTGTGAGATGTAAAAGCACAAAAGAAACGTGGGAAATGTTGGAGGTAACTCATGAAGGAACAGATGAAGTGAGGAGATCAAGGAAGCATGCCTTGATTCATGAATATGAAATGTTCAAGATGAGCAATACTGAAAACATATCTCAGTTGCAAACAAGGTTCACTCACATTGTCAACCATTTTCTTGGTCTTGGAAAGACTTTTGATTCTGAAGAATTAAACATCAAAATACTAAAGTGTCTAACAAGACCACGAAAACCAAAAATAACAGCAATCAACGTATCCAAAGATTTGTCCAATCCAAAGATTTGTCCAAAATGTCCATGGCTGCACTTTTTGGTAAGCTTCTTGAGTATGAACTTGAAATGTCACAACTAACCAATGCAGAAGATGCAGATAAGAAACATAAAAGTATAGCCTTGAAAGCTACATTCTCTAAAGTGGAAAAGAAAGAAGACTCAAGTGAAGAAGATGAAGATGACAACATGAATCTTATTGTCAAAAAGTTCATCAAATTCATGAGAAGAAACAAGAACAGAAAGTTCACTAAGTTCATTAAGAAAAATGACAACATCAACTGAAAACAATAGGAATACCCACAATAACCAAGAGGGGGGGTGAATTGGTTTAAACATGGCCTTTTGAAATTTATTTGTAAAATCAGAGTTAAAGGATCTTAATCACTTTTAAACCAAGAATGCTTCTAATCAATCAAACCACTCAGCCCAAGATATCAATTGCTTAAAATAGAACTTGTTAAGCAATGATAATAACACCAAGAACAAATGAACAAGATAACTAGTAGAGATTAAGGAATAGAAAATCAACACAAGAATTTATATTGGTTCACTTCTCAAGAGAAGCTACATGAGTTTCTTCTAATCAACACTAGATTAGAGTTCCACTATTACAAATTTCAGTTCTTACAAGCTTTACAACAATCACCCTTTATCAAACCTAGATAAAGAATAGAAATCTAAAACCCTATTAGACTCCTAGTGATCAAGAACCAGAGAACACTACTTTGTTCTTCCCCTAGAGAACCCTACTCTAGCACAAGCTTCAAAGAACTCTTTACAATAGCTTCAAATAACCAAAAATACAAAAACGAATTTACAACCAGAGATAATGGAGAGAAAAAATCTAATGATCCAATGAATATGAATGCATGTGGTTTACCAATCAGAGTTGAATTGCAGAAATAGATTTCAGAACATGCTCTCCAAAACTTCTTTGAAAACTCTTGCCCAAGAAATCATTCAATACCCATGAAGATTATAGAGTGGGACAAGAACTTAGTTAACCCAGAAAATCACTTTCTAACATTGAGAAGGCTTGAGTATATTCAGAAAATTCAAAGTATTCAAGTTTGAAAAATAGACAAGCCTTGATTCTATTTATAACAACTTTTTGTAACAACTTGTAATCGATTACAATGCACCAAATAATCGATCAAAATGGCTTATGTAATCGATTAAATTGTCATTTAATCGATTAAAATGTTCATAGCTTCATCCTGGGTTTTACAACGAACAGAATAATCGATTAAACCGAGCTGTAATCGATTAAAGCAGTGAAGTTCATTGTGAAGCAAGCTTGTGTAATCGATTACAATTTGTGGTAATCGATTTAAAGCAGTGAGGCATGATTTTGTTTTTACTATGTAATCAATTACAAGAGTCATGTAATCGATTAATATGTTCTTCGTGACTTTTCCAGATTTAAAACAAAGCAAATAATCAATTAAATCACTGTGTAATCGATTAAAGCAGTAAGATTACATTTTTCCAAAAACATTAGCCATGACTTATTGATTTCTTTTAAAACATGAATAGCTTTGATACATTAATGAAAACATGTAAGCATGTTAATGATTATGTGCATGCAATGCAAGGATCAAAAGATTGGCCTCTCATACACTTAATTTAAATTACAATCTTCAAGGCAGGTGAAAAGCTCAAAACTTTATTCTAAGGCACAAGCTTCATCTTCTTGTTGTTCCCCCTATATCCAACATCAACAACAACAACACCTCTACCAACTTCAGTTGCTTTGAATATGGAAAGCCTCGACACATTAAATCTGAATGTCCAATCTTTTTGAAAAAGCAACAAGGTGAGAGGAAAAAAAAGAAAGAAGGGAAGTAAAAAAAGGCATATATAGCATGGGAAGACAATGATTCAACAACATCCGAATCATCAAGTGAGAATGAAGAAGCAAATGTTTGCTTCACATCCACTTTAAGTGATGATGAAGATTTCTCAAGTGCTGAATCTGAGGTAAATTTTGAATATGATAATATTGTTGATGCTTTCCATGAAATGCATGAAGAGGCTCAAAGGCTTGCACAAACCAATAACAGGTTAAAAGATAATCTCAAATGGCATGTTACCAAAATTGCTGAATTGCAATCTGAAATTTGTAATTTGAAAGAACCTAATGAAAAATTTATTTCAAGTTACAATGCTAATGGATGTGTATGTGCCTTATCAATTTCAAATGTCAGTAAATTCAATCTTTTACAAAAATAATTTGATGATTACAAAAAGAGTGAAGGTGAAAAGTACATGCTTTTACTTTCTGAAAATTCTTACTTGGTTGATCTTTTGAAAAGACTCTATAGAGGAAAATGTAGTTTGAATCAAATGCTTAGTGTTCAAAAGTATGTGGGAGATACTTCTGGTTTGGGTTACAAACATCGATCAAAATCGTTTGGAAAAACAAAGTTTGTACCACCAAAACAGAAATATCAAAAGAGCTTTTCAAAAACCAAGTATCATTATTTGACTCATTTTGAAAAAGCATCAAAATCTATTACTTGCAATTATTGCATGAGGAAAGGTCATACATCTATTAAGTGCTATGCTAGGAGATACTATGTGCCTAATGGTGAATGCATTTGGGCGCCTAAGAGAAAAAGTATTTCAACTAACCCCTAGGGACCCAACTCACATTGGGTACCTTTCTTTGTTACTTAATTTGAATTTTGCAGGTGTGTCTAAGAGCAAAATCATCACTATGGTATCTTGACAGTGGCTGCTCTAGACACATGACATGTGACATATCCATGCTTACAAATGTCATACTAAAAGATGGAGGATTTGTCACTTATGGTGATAATAACAAAGGGAAGATAGTTGGAGAAGGAGACATAGGAGACAGCCTAAAAACTATGATCAAAAAGTTCAAAGTCTCATTCAATAACAATTGCTATTTGATTTGTGATAGTCAAAGTGGTGAGGTTATCCATGTTGGTAAGAGAAAGGGTAATATTTATCTTCTATCCATTGATCATGCATTCATTCATAATACTAGCTGCCTTGTAAGTAAAACTGATGAAACATGGTTATGGCATAGAAGAGCTAGTCATATAAATATGTATCATATGAACAAGCTTGTAAGAAAGGATTTGGTTATAGGCTTGCCTAAGTTTAAGTTTGAGAATGATAAAATTTGTGAAGCT
This sequence comes from Glycine latifolia, assembly GCA_013407115.1. Lineage (NCBI taxonomy): Eukaryota > Viridiplantae > Streptophyta > Magnoliopsida > Fabales > Fabaceae > Glycine > Glycine latifolia. The sequence goes on from QARZ01041092.1 coordinate 312,543, forward strand.
TGCAAAGAGGGAAACAAACAAAGAATTCTTTTCAAAGTAAAAATGTTGTTTCTACTTCTAGACCTCTTGAATTGCTTCATATGGATTTATTTGGTCCTTCTAGAACCATGAGCTTGGTGGGTAACTTCTATGGGCTTGTTATTGTAGATGATTACTCAAGATACACATGGACTTTATTCATAAGATCTAAGAGTGATGCATTCACAGCATTTAGAAAGTTAGCCAAGATAATTCAAAATGAAAAAGCTTGCAATATTATTTCAATTAGAAGCGATCATGGTGGTGAATTCCAAAATGAATACTTTGAAAAGTTTTGTGAAGAGTTTGGAATTAATCACAATTTTTCAGATGGTGTTGTGGAGAGGAAAAACAGATCCCATGAGGAAGGTGCAAGAACAGTTCTAAATGAAACAAACTTGCCTAAGCACTTTTGGGTTGATGCTATGAGTACGGTTTGTTATACTTTGAATAGGATTCTCATAAGGCCTATTTTGAAGAAAACTCCTTATGAACTATACAAAGGAAGGAAACCAAACATATCTCATTTTAGAGCATTTGGCTGCAAGTTTTTTGTGCTAAATAATGGTAAAGATTCTCCTTGCAAATTTGATTCTAAAGCTGATGAAGCAATCTTTCTTGGTTACTCTTTGCAAAGTAAAGCTTATAGGATCTTTAATAAAAGAACATTGTGTGTTGAGGAATCTATTCATGTTATTTGTCATGAGTCTAACCCCTCCAAGGAGGATTTGGAGTGTGATATTGATGCAGGACCAATGGAAGAATTTTTGTAACTTAATGATCTAAATGGAAAAGAAAAAGCTGAACCAAATGATGAAAAGGAACAGTCAAATCCTTTACAAAAGCACAAGGATTGGAGAACAACTAAAGATCTTTCCCTTGACAACATAATTGGGGAAGTATCCAAGGGAGTTTCTACTAGATCCTCTTTGAAAAATCTTTGTTGTAATATGGCTTTTGTTACACAGATTGAACCAAAAATCATTGATCAAGCTTTGCTAGATCAACATTGGTTAATAGCTATGCATGATAAATTAAATCAATTCAAAAGAAACCAAGTTTGGGAATTAGTTCCTAGACCATCAACTCATAAACCAAATGGCACTAAATGGGTTTTTCGAAACAAGCTAGATGAAAGTGGCATCATAGTAAGGAACAACGCTGGATTGGTTGCTAAAGGATACAACCAAGAGGAATGCATAGATTATGATGAAACTTATGCTCCAGTTGCTAGATTAGAAGCCATTAGGTTGTTACTTGCATATGCTTGTTTGATGAACTTTAAATTGATTCAAATGGATATTAAAAGTGTATTTTTAAATGGCTACATTAAAGAAGAGATAAATGTAGACCAGACTCCTGGATTTATTGATTATAAACATCCTAACCATGTTTTCAAATTAAGAAAAGCTTTATATGGTTTGAAACAAGCACTAAGGTCTTGGAATGAGAGATTGAGCAAATTTCTGCTTGACCAATCTTTCACAAGAGGTGAAGTTGACAAAACCTTGTTCATCAAGAAAAGAGGAAATAATATCTTGTTGGTTCAAATCTATATGGATGACATTATATTTGGTTTAACTAATCAATCTATGTGCAGAGAATTTTCAGTTTCAATGCAGAGTGAGTTTGAGATGTCAATGATGGGGGAGCTTACATTCTTTCTAAGACTACAAGTCATACAAATGAAGAATGGAACTTTCCTTAGTGAAGCTAAGTATTGTCTAGAAATGATCAAGAAGTTTGAAATGGAAAATAGCAAGTATGCTGCAACACCGATGGCAACATCTACCTATCTTGATTCAGATGACAAGGGAAAAAGTGTTGATGAGTCCAAATATAGGGGAATGATTGGATCTTTGTTATACTTAACTGCAAGTAGACCTGACATTATGTTAAGTGTATGCTTGTGTGCTAGATACCAAGCAAATCCCAAAGACTCTCATCTATCTACAGTCAAGAGGATCCTCAAATATCTCAACTCTACACCAAGAGTAGGACTTTGGTATCCAAAAGGTACATCTATCAACTTAATTAGATATTCTGACTCTGATTTTGTAGGGTGTAAATTGGATAGGAAGAGTACTAATGGTACATGCCACTTGTTGGGAAGCTCTTTGATTTCTTGGCACTGCAAGAAGCAATCATGTGTTGCCTTATCTACTGCTGAAGCTGAATACATTTCTGCTGGAAGCTGCTGTGCACAAAGTTTTTGGTTGAAGAAACAACTTCAAGACTTTGGTGTTGAGATACAGGAGATACCCTTGCTGTGTGATAACACTAGTGCCATCAACATATCCAAAAATCCGATTATGCACTCAAGGACCAAACACATTGAGATAAGACATCACTTTATCGGAGGTCATATCAAACGATAACATTAAAATTGAGTTAGTTGAAACTAACAATCAATTAGTTGATATTTTCACAAAACCTTTGGCTAGAGATAGATTCTTTACACTTAGAAACATCCTAGGAATCCTTGATGAATCTAGTGTTTGCTAGCATGTTGTTTATGTGCTCATCTACATGATATTTCATAACTAATTGGCTATTCATCTCAAAATATTGCAAATTCGAAATGTGCTGCATAATTACTGTTCAATATGATATTTTGACGGTAATAATCAATTAAGCCTCGTTATAATCGATTAAATGTGCTTTAAAAGCTTTTTAGAATGAAAATTGAACTTATGTAATTGATTACCATGGCGGAATAACCGATTATTATTTGTTTAAAATGATTTAAGAAAATAATTCTTACTGGAATTATCGATTATGACATCGAATTAATCGATTACACAAGAGGAAAAATCTTTTAAAACTTGACATTTCACTTGAATAATTGATTACGACATCGAATTAATCGATTACACAAGTAGAAAAGTTTTTGAAAGCTTGAAACTTTCACTGGTTTAATCGATTACTCTTCGAGTTAATCGATTATAGCCTTTGCAGAAACCATTTTTGCTTACGAATTAATCGATTATGAGCTTATGTAATCGATTATTCATGGAGTTACTGCAAAATCTGCAAGATTTCTTGGAAATTGAAACTGCCCAACTGCCACCAAATTCAAAATTTTGAAACTTCTAAGCTTTTATGTTAGTGGGTAAATTCGAAACAGTAGTTACAGTTTCAAATTTCAAATTTTGGAGCCCAAAATTTCTATAAATACAGCCTTAGTTGAAGAAAGCAATCACACCATTCTCTTCTTCAACCTTAAGTTGTGTTGTGTTCTCTTTTTTCTCTTCTTCTGAGTCTAGAAACCCTGCTATTTAGTTTCTTCTCCTATAATCACTATGTCTGCCCCTAAGAGATCAAAAACTTCTAAGAGAAAGTATAATGACCCTGTGATAAATTTGGGTTCGTGTGACTATGTTGTCACATAAGGGGGGTGTATATTGGAACTCAGATATGGGAGGGGTGTAGATAGCACCTTTTCAAATCTGGGATCGTGTTGTGATCTCGGATGAGCTCGGATGTGTTATAGAGTTGTGATCTCAGGTGAGCTCATGTGATCTCGGATGAGCAACAAAGTAGTGATCTTGATTGAGCTCGGATGAGCTTGTATTTTGTTGACTTGTAAGAGCTACCAGGTAGAGAAACCGAAAGAGCTCGAAACCCTTTTTGATAAAGTTACCAGGTTAGGAACCTGGATGAGGTTGGGAGGAACCTTGGACTTGTGAAGTACCAAGGTAGGAACTCGAATTAGGTCGGAATAGGTTGGATGAGGTTGGAAGAGGAGGGAACATTAGACTTAGCCTTTTTACACGTGTTGGCCCTACATGTTCACTTTACATAAGTGACACGTGTAGACTCCCTGCTGGTTGTTTTGACGTGGGGGAGACTCTCCTATTACTTTAGGATGCGTGTTAACTTACAGACTATTTAAGATATGCACGAGTGAGATATTTCAGTAGTAACCTTATTTCCACCGTCTTTGCTAAAACACTTTCTCTCTCTTATTCCATATTTCCTCCATTGTTAACGTAAGAAAAGCTTCCTAGATAACCATTCCTTAACCTAAAAACCTTAACATCAAACGTAAGGATTGGAGAGAATCATCTTACAAACTAGTTTCCAACCTTTGTTATTTGAAAGAATCATCAGGCAAGGAGATCATTTCTCTAAAGGAAAGTTTAAGGTTTCTACCTTTAAGAGATAGAAGGCATGTTAAGGACATCCAAGCTTGGAGAAGCTGTCTTCTAGCCTTCCTTGTGATTTTTAAGGTAAGATATATAAGTTTCACTGTAACGACCTAAATTTCTACTTATTTTTATTAACTTTGTTATTATTTGCTTAATGGAAAATTTCCAAGAAAACTATTAGTGAAATTACTAAAACATAAAACGTACAATTATAAACTTAATATTGTACATAGTCATAATAGTTCTTGTTACAAAAGTCCATAAAAATATAGTATTTTCTATGCTTCAGTCTAATACATAACTTCCTTCATTACTCCAGATCTTCAGTGAACCTGACCATGATTGTTATCTAAGAAAAACATGAAACAAA
>QARZ01041092.1:332824-351263 GCA_013407115.1 Glycine latifolia
AAAAATTTATTACTTTACTATATATATATGTTTTTCTAAACCAATTTTCGAAAAACATAGATATATAGTAAAGTAATAAATTTTTGTCACAAATTAATTGATCAAACGATTATTTTCAAAATTAATCACGAAATTAAAACGGTTGTTTCACTACCTATACCAACAAGGTGCATCTACTTTTCGGTAGTCCATAACTTAAGAACTTTACAGTCAAGTGTGCTTGACTTTGAGCAATTCTGGGATGGGTGACCTCCTGGGAAGTTTCTCAGGAAGGGTGTGAGTGAGGACAAAGCACGCTGAAAAGTCTTGTGTTGGTATGTAGGGACAGTCATTGATCCTGCAAGTGGCTGGGCATTACATAATTCTCCCCCTGCTAGCCCTAGAACAACAAATTTCTATTCATGTTCACCCCATAAGTAAATTTCTCCTTTCTTCGTCTCTTTACCATGTTGATTTTGAGGGGGAGAGTGTTGATTAAGGGGAGCTGCAAGAAGATTGAAGCAAGGATGAAAGCTTGATGTTTTAGCTTTTTACATACCCAATCATTTGAAGGCATTTGTAATTTGTCTAAGTGGTTCAAGTGTTTTGCCTTGTGATCTTTCATTTGCATTTGCATTCTCATTATCATGCATGCATAATTTTTTATTAAAACCTCAAGGCAATCACAGCTACGTTTTTTTAATAAATGAAAACTTACTGCTTTAATTGATTACACAAGAATTTTAATCGATTAAATACATTCATACTATTTCTGAAAAAGCCTTAAAGAACAGTTTAATCGATTACCAGCTTCTTGAAATCAATTACATAGTTATATGTGAAAAAATGCATCACTAGAATAATCGATTACCATTTTCAGTAATCTATCACAAAGGCTGGGTTCGTGTTACACAAAGGCCAGGTTCGTGTTTTGAGCTTTACTGGTTTAATCGATTACCGGTCTTATGTAATCGATTATTTCTTCATATGTCAAAAATGCTAAGACTACTTTAATCGATTAAGTATCGATTTAATTGATTATCTTGTTCATGAAAACATTTCCAGGAAGCTCAAAAACATATTAATTGATTATGTGATAATTTAATCGATTACATATGAGTAAATAATCAATTACGTTGTTGTTTTAATCGATTATTGTCAATTAAATGAGTTTTATATAAAGACTAGTGAGTCTGTTTTCTATAAATAGATATTGAACAAATCATTTTAAGTGATGAGATATTTACCCAAAAGATACTAAGCTTTCTAAGTGTTCAAGATTTTGATTTGATTCTGAGTTTGAAACACATCTTATGAGATCAAGATTTCTGAGTTTTTTGAAAAGATGTGTTAAAGAAAAGAAGGTTTATTAAGAGTTTGATTCTGAGAATTGAATTTTGTACAACTTGATTGATTGGTAATCTCAATTCATTTCATTCATTCATACATGAAGGATCAGATGTTCTGTTTATCTTGAAACTCTTCTTTTTTAGATGTTCTAATATTTTTGTTGAGTTGTAATATATCAAAGTGACTCTTTCAAGCTTTCTAGAGTAAGGTTCTCTAGGGTTGAAGATCTGAGTAGGGTTCTTAGGATTTTTTGTGATTTGTTTTCTAATAGTGTTTTAGAATTCAGATTCTTTATCTAGGGTTGGTAAAGATAATCACTTGTAAATTGCTTGTAAAGGATATTTTTGATATAGTGAAAACTCTAACCTGGTTGGTTGGAAGACACTGGATGTAGCCTCCATGAACCAGTATAAATTGCTAAGTCTTTTATTCTGATTCTCTGTTTCTTTTATTGCTTGTATTTGGGTAATCAAAATATTATTAGCAAAAGAAAATATTTCTGTCATTGCATGCATAGCAAGGTGGATCTTGATTGAAAGAAAAGTTCTGGTTTTACAAAAGGTGAAAGAGTGATACAATCCTCATTTCAAATTCTGCAAGTTGTTTTAGAAAATTTTTAAATATCAGCTTTGAACCAATTCACCCCCCTCTTGGTTTATTTGCAGTATATTCATTGTGTTTTTCATACCACTCAACCATGAATGGGATTTTTTTTCTTTCTTCTATATACATCTAGATTGTGAAAAGAAATCATTTTTATATATTTGTTCTTCCCTTAAACCCTTGATTTTTTTAATGTCTAAAAGACTAAAACAAAAGTCAAAATGTTTTGGTTCGACAAGTCCTAGGAGCCATGATGCCTAAGCCAATTCACTTTGAAGGTGAGTTATACCACTCCTTTTTTAAAAAAGTTTTTTGAGATTGTAAAAGAACTCTTGGTACAAACTAGATGTTTGAGGCGAGTTCATGCAGTGGATTATCAAGTTCTAAAGCTCTTTTATTTTTTGTTTTGTTCATTTACTACTTTTGAGGTCCATGCTTTCACCGCCCTATGGTTTTTGGTAATTTATTAGCATGTGTGGAAATCTAATTGAGTATTGCTATGAGTGTGAAACAATTGGGATTGCTTTAAAGGACTATATTCGCATCTTCTAGTTTTTTCTTTTGTCCAGTTCAAGAATCAATAGTTGTACCCCTTGCTCTCCTAAGTTAATTGTAGACACTAGAGCATATACAATGTTTTCTTGTCAATCATATTAGATGTGTTATTGCTCTCTATTGTTAACATGTAACCTATTATTGAGGTCTATAATATTGATACATTTGGACACATTGAGAAGCTAGCTAGAGAGATAGAAAAAGGGCCTACATTTGTGGGGGGAGTAGAAGAAGCAAAATTGTGGCAAGGTTGTAAACTCTATTCATTTTCATTCAAATAATACGTGCTTAATTATTTATTTCACCTTTTTCTAACATTACATAGGATGTCATTATTTGATTATATGAATGAAACTTTTAATTTGGTAGAATTCTAGATGTGGGGAGGAGTTAACAACTTATTTCAATCTTTTAACTCAAATGAATGTAATGGATTACTGATTTTTGTTCGTAGAAAATAAAAATATGCTACTTTATAGCATAGGCTCTAGATAAGATAATAAGATTGTTTGTTCTCCTTCCCTACAACATTAAATTTATATATAATGTGATACCTAATTTCAATCAGAGAAGATCATAGACTTGATTTACACCCAACACTTGAGTAACATTTACACTTGAGCTACAAATTAATGACATGCTTTGTGGGCAAGATCTGGTGAGTAAGATAGGCCTCATCTATATTCCATTTAAAGAAAAAAAAGGAAATCCCTCATTTTTGGGTTTAGTCTTTCAATATGATATGGTGTAGCTGTCACATAGACATTTGATTATATTTTGTGAAATAAAGTATTCAGCACTTGCATGTTTCTCATTTATTTTCTTTGTAGATGACTTAATGACAATTGACTAACTTCCTAATCTAAAATTTCTTAGAACAATTATTTTTATAACCGATCTAAAAAGTTAACTTTTTAGATCAGTTTTCCTTTATAACTGATCTAAAAGTTAACTTTATAGATCTATTATCCAAAGAAACAAATCTAAAATGATAGTTTTCTAGAACGGTCGCCTAAATAACGTTCTAAAAAAGTTACTTTTTAGAACGATTGAAAATCATTCTGAAAAGGTCATGCTTTTTATAATGTTAATTTTTAGAATGGTTGTACAATCGTTCTAAAAAGTATTTTTTTAATTGTTCTAAAAAGCCTTTTTTGTACTAGTGTTTAGAACACTTACCCAAATCCCCAATGTTGTTCATGAACTATTACTAATGTTCCTTCCTTTTTCGACTTCCTTTACTTGGTTTCTCTGATGGTATATAAATCCTTTGAACTTGTTGTTGGCCTTTTCTGTGTTCTCCACTTTTTTATGTTTGAAAACAAATGTTTTCAGAATGTGTAAAAGGGAGAGAAGTTATCTTTTATTTCTTTTTTGATGTCTTCCATAACCTCATTTTTCAAATCATTTTTCTTCAATGCAAAATTTAACCTTAATGAAATGAGAAGAGATGGACTTGTTTTAAGAACTTTAATATAATTTCAAACCTAACAACCATCACATTAGACATCTTTTCATTTAAATCATTCCATAATTACATGAGTCATTATTAGATTCAATAATCTAACATTATCCCACTTGGCTCATGTGAAGACTTGAAGATTAAACATTAAATTGTAAGTGAGCACCATATGTTGAAATTACAAATCATCATCCTTAATTGAATTAAAATGATTGTATCATGGCGATTGCAAGTTAACCAAACAACTTGGTTAATTGAATTAAAATGATTGTATCATGGTGATTGCAAGTTAACCAAACAACTTGGTTCCTCCCATGTATCACAAATCATTCAATTCAACTCAAATTTAATTAATATTGTAATATGTTTGTAATATCCCTTCTGAGACACATTTTGTAATCTCACTAAAACCATAATGTATACCATATGATGTGAATTACATAACAAACAGAAACCCAACTATAATTGAATTCACAAGTGTCATACAATACGAGCATTACAACTATCATGTGTGTGTGTGTGTATATACAGACATCACATCACATCACATTGACAACAAGGACTTATCAATAATTTCAACATCAGTTTTGAACGATGTTGAATCGAGTGATGTTAAAAGTGGACACTTTCAACATTGATTTTTAAATAGATGTTATAAAGAAATTCAACATTGGTTGTAGAAGAAACCGATGTTGAAAGTTCTTTAATAGGTGTACTTCATCTAGATTTGAACATCGATTTTAGATAAAATCAATGTAGAAAATAGCTTTACACTATCAATTTTTTATGAAACCAATGTTGTACCAGAATTCAACATCGGTTTTAGTCAAAATTGATGTAGAATGTGCTTTTTTTTTATAAAAAATTTTCATTCTTATTTTACAATAATTCCAACTTGTAAATTGAATGATACATACATACATACATACATACATACATACATATATATATGTATGTATGTATGTATGTATGTTCAAATTACTATCAATAAATTACTAATACATTTAGAAACTATATATCAAAGTATATATTTATATTCAAACCACTACTTAGGTATAATTTTAATATATCATTTAGGAACCACTACTTAAGTAGAAATCAAATGTTCCAAAGTAGGTAATAAACACAAAAAAAGGCAATCATATTACCATTTAGACAATCCTCAAAACTAAAGTGATCAAAACTTCCTTGTAACAATATATATTAAAAAAACATTTACAACACAATAGTTTACCTATGATTGAACCATGGTTATGTAAGTTGTATGCTTTATATGTTGTTTCTGGCATTTGAGGAACAGAGGACTCACCCTTACAACAAACAACTCTTAAGGTCAGGTCCAATTGTCATCCACATGATTTTGTAAGACCATCAAGAACTAGGAGGGTTGGTGGTAGTGATTGGGCCTAATGGTAAATTAAGTGTCATAGTTACACGCTTAGGATGCGAGAATGTTGTTTGTCTAAATAACTACATGTAGTGGTTACATAGATTGTATGTTTTAATTTTGTTTTAATATTGTCTATTGTTTGTGGCGTTTGAAGAACAGAGGACTCACCCTTGCAACCACCAATTTCAGGGGGAGGTCATGGAGCATCAGTAGAGGATGCTCTGATGAATCAGCAGCTACCACTACAGTTGCATGATGGAGGAAGAGACATAGCTCCAGACACATTTTGGATACATCCAGTGCCACATTTTGTTGTTAGATAAGCCCCATGGGCCACTGATAACCATAGAGGCAAATGCTTCATATCACTCCCCATTCGAGCGTACCTCTTGTGTGGCTGAAAAACCCATTGCGATTCTTGCAACAGTTCTTCGGGCAGGATGTCAACAGGAGGCCTACTTGATCTACCTTTTGCCAAGACACAACCATTAAAGTTCATCAGGATGTGGTAGATTTTAGTGATGATAAGGATCTAACGCCATCCGAGATCGCCTTCTACCGGGATGTTATCAGTGAAGAAATACTTGAGGAAGAGATGGTTTCATCTGACGAGGAATGCAATTCCTCAGGAGATGAGAGTGACCCTTCCAAAGATATGACTTCACCCTAGGTAGTTGTGGGTATTGGGTAGTGACTACTCTGAGTATAGAATGGTTTTCCCTCTTTGATGTATATTTGGAATGAGAAGATTTCTATACTCAGTGTCGCAATATTTTGTTTTATAAAAACTTTTGGTGATATTGTGTGGTGTTTTGAGGGGGGCGATGAATATTTATTACTTCCAGTTATTTTCATCATTTAACTTTTGTGCAAGTTATTTCTTTATAATTTGTACTTTATGATAGCGTTGCGCAAAGGCAAAAGAAAAATGGCAACTTTCAAAATGTTTACGCATTTTGACAATAACTTTTATTTGTGAGATTTAATTATATGTACAAGTTTTAATCAAGCACCATAAATACATATGTATATGTGTTCCTTCTATTCCCAAAAGAAAATATATATATTGAGATACTTTTGTCAACTTAGAAATAAAAACTAAAATTTAATGATGTGTATTCCGCAATATTTATTATTGAAAGGATTTTAAATCTATATTTTAGAAAAAGAAATTGAGGTATACAAGCCGTATCCTCGCAAACCAACAAAGCAAGACAAGGAGCAGCAATATAGAAGGCTTATAAACTTGATTAAGAAACTCGATGTCACCATTCCTTTCACCAATGCCATAGACATGATGCCGAAATACTCAAAGCTCTTAAAAGACCTCATAACTAAGAATAAGAGTTTGAAAGACTATGACGTAGTGACTCTTGAAGAAGATTGTAGTTCAATCTTGGAGAATCCAAAGAAGCTAGGTGATCCCGGTAGTTTTACTATTCCTATATCAATTAGAAATCTATCAGTAGGAAAACAATTCCTTGATCTTGGATCTAGCATCAACCTAATGTCATTATCTTTGCTAACTAAAATTGGAAAGGTAGCAATGAAACCAACACACATGATGATGCAACTAGCATGTTGTTCCATTAAATTTCCTCTTGGAATACCAGTGGACTTTGTCATCGTGGATATTAAAGAAGATGTTGTTGTCCCTTTAATTCTAAGAGACTATTCATAAATGTCGCTAATGTTGTCATCAGTCTTAGGGAGGGCATTAGGAGTGGATGAAGACGAGATCACATTTGATGTGTGTGAAGCTATGAAGAACTATTGGAAACAGGGGGAGCTAATCAAGGATGATCAAAGCTGATCAAGGATGATGAAGAATCCTTTAGGTTTTAGCTTTTTACATGCCATTCAATTGAAGGCATTTGTAACTTGTTTAAAATGTTAAAGAGGCTTAATCTGATATCCTTGCATTGCATAAATCATAGTCATAATCATGCATACATGTTTTGAGAAAAGGATGAATGATTACATGATACATATGGAATGAGTGTCTCATGACTTTGTTTTTGAAAAAGCAAATGTGTCTGCTTTAATCGATTACTCTATTTTTGTAATCGATTACATAAGCATATGATAACTCAGGAAAGTCATTTAGAACACTTTAATTGATTACCACTCATCTATAATCGATTACATAGTTCATTTGATTTATTAAGCATGTCTGCTTTAATCGATTACCACTCATTTGTAATTGATTACTAAAGCTTATTATCAATTGAGACTATCTGTTTTAATCGATTACATCTCGAATTAATGGATTACATTGTTCATTAAAGTTTTCCAGAACTGCTCAAGAACACTTTAATCGATTACTTGGAATATTAATCGATTACATCAGGTGAAATAATCGATTACATAATCGTATTAATCAATTACATGCAGTTAAATCTATTTTCTATTTAAAGCTACTTGGGTCTGTCATTTGAAAAATATCACTTTTACTTCATTCTATCAGAGAATATGAAAACCTAACACAAGCTAAGCTTTCATATGTCCAAGAAACTATTTTTTGAGTATTAGATATCTTGCTTGAAATGAAAAGATCATTTTGCTTCATAAGTTGAAGATGAGTTAGAGAAAAGATTTGAAAAAGATGTTCAAGAGATTTGATTTTGTGTTTTAAACATTCATGCAACCTGGAAGTGATTGGTAATATTCGTGCACTCATTCATCCATTGAGGATCACAGGTTGTGTCTCTCTTGAATCTTTCTTGTAGATTGTTTTGTATTTGAAATTTCTTTTGTAAGGCTAAGTTCAAATAGATTCTTTCAAGTTGTCTAGAGTAGTGTTCTCTAGGGGAAAAATATGAGTAGGGTTCTCAGAGTCTTTGTGATTTGATTTCTAATAGGGCGTTAGAATTCTGATTCTTTGTCTAGGGTTGATAAAGAAGATCACTTGTAATTGCTTGTAAAGAACACATTTGAATTAGTGGAACTCTAATATAGTTTGATTAGAAGAACTGGATGTAGCTTCTCTTAAGAAGTGAACCAGTATATGTGCTTGTGTTACAATCTATTATTCTATCTCTTCTTGCTATCTTGATCTCTTGACAATTGTGATTTCTTCATTACTCAACAAGTGCAGGTTTTTGTCATTGGAATCTTGGACTGAGTGATTTGATTGAATTGAAGTCTTATTGGTTTTAAAAGTGCTAAAGATCCTTAAACTCTGATTTCATAAATATTTTTAAAAGGTCAAGATTATACCAATTCACCCCCCCTCTTGGTATTTGAGTGTATTCATATTGTTTTCAAGAACCACAAGGATAAAGGAGCTTGCTTCAAGATGAATATAATTGAAGAAGTAATAGAAGAGAAAACTCCACAAATTGTTACATCGACACCATTAGAGCTTGCTTTAATCAACATCGTGGCAGACCTCACACTAGAGCATAATGAAGAGTTAGGGGAATGCATCCAACACCTAGATTCCTTAAAAGAAGTGCTACAAAATAAAATAGAAGATCCAGGAACTTTGATTAAATAAAAACCTATCTTGGAATTAAAGCCTTTGCCTCCTCACTTTAAATATGTCTTTTAGAATGCGAGGATGAGAAACCAACCATCATTAGTAGCACATTGCACAAAGAGGAAGAGAAGAGACTAGTGGAGGTACTAGAAAAGTGCAAACAAGCCTTAGGATAGAAAATCTCCAACCTCAAAGGGATAAGCCCATCCACTACATGCACAACATCAACCTTGAAGAGGACTTCAAACTAGTAGCACAACCACAAAGGAGACTCAACCCAGTGATGAAAAAGGAAGTTGTGAAAAGAAGTGCTGAAACTTCTTAAAGCTGGAATGATATATGCCATTTCTGACAGTTCATGGGTAAGCCCTATGAAAGTAGTCCCCAAAAAGGGTGGAATAACAGTGATAAAGAATGACAAGAATGAGCTAATTCCTAAAGGACTGTGGCGGGTTGGAGAATGTGTATCGATTGCCACCTTCTCAACATGATAACAAGGAAAAATCACTTTCTTCTTCCCTTCATAGATCAAATGCTTGAGAGGTTAGCCGATCAAGCCTTCTATTTCTTTCTTGATGGATACTCAGGATATAATTAAATTCTTGTTAATCTGGAGGATCAAGAGAAAACAACTTTCAGTTGCCCATTTGGAGTGTTTGCCTATTGTAGAATGTCCTTTGGACTTTGCAATACACCAACCTGAAAGAAAAGGGCCATGAAGCCCGAAGGCATGTGAGAAAAACAAAATTTTTAAAGCGGAAACACACATACCACACAAGAATCATTCTTTAGGACATAGATGTTACCTTGTTTATATTCGAAATTTGATGATCAAGGATAGGCTTGAAGATACAAGCCCTCTAATGTTGATTCACACCACTTCTTGTCAAGACTCAAGAACACTTCTTGAAGGCTACCAACAAACACCAAAGGAGACAGGCTAGGCACACCAATGGAGAGGAAGAAGGTTATGTTTTAAAGTGTTTTTACTTATCTAAGAGGCTCACCAATAGATGATATTGGTGGCTGAATTTTCAGCCAACACTCACACAAAGGGGCATGTGAAAATAGAGGAAAGTAGATTATGGTTTTTCCTCTCAAATTATTAGAGAACTATGATCACAATAGCACACTTTATAGAAGAGTTTGAGTCAGATTTTTAACCAAAAAATCTGATCATGAAGCATCCCACACGTGAAGATAAGATAGAGTTGTTGCATTTCAAAATTTCCAACAACCTCCTATCTTATCTTCCTAAGACCAAGTCAATTACTTGGGATTTAATTTTGCCAAAAGATAATCATATATCAGCCATGTATAAGCCCATAATCAGCCCTCAAAATTCTTCCTAAAATCTAGGACATGATCATGATAAGATTCTAGTTGAATTCAAATTCAAATCTAGCTCTTATCTTCTCCTTTTGATATGAAACTAACTACTATAGTTAATTCATATTTAAATTCAAAATTTAAATTATCAAATTTAAATATTAGATAATTAATTTAACTATTTAAATTAATTAATAATGTCTTGGACTATCCAAGCCCATTAACTCCATTCATGCGCCCTTCTCTCTTTAAGATAAGTATCCAAACTCTTTCTTGGGCCAACAACCATTATTAGGCCCAAAACCTTTAATGCTATAATGTCATGACAATAAAGTGTCAGTGTGTGACCCATTAGGCCCAACATATGCTACTGACATAAATGAGTTTGGGCCCAACAAGGCCACTACTCATTTAATGATAACACAGAGCACTAGCAATGCTTTGTTGCCCCAGAACTAGTTAGGTAAATGACAAGATCATCCTATTAAATCTATTTGGTTTCCATATGTATTTCCTTTCATCTCGGTTACCTTCCCATAAAACTTAGGGTAAGGAAACGTATCAGCCCTTGCGGTCTAGGGTAAGCTTTAATACGAAATAGGGAGTCTCCAATTTTACTGACTCTAAAGGCAAATCATCTCATGATTTCTTTTACTATGCATAGATTCCCGAGTCCCGTAAATGTCATCCCGATTTCTCCGATTTATAGATAACCTAATCTCTCACAGAGATTTGACGAATTCCTTCAGCTAGTCACCCTAGACTCGTGTTCTTTCAGGACATGCCCAAAAGTATACCTATGTGTCTCCATGTTTCAGGCAGACGAGGTATACAATCAAAGCATGTCTTCTAGAACACAGTCTAGGTGAAAACTTCTGGTCTAAGGAAAGACACACCCAAATAATAAGATACTACTCTAATGATACTATCTGTAAGATTTCCTCATAGAGTCTCTTTGTGGGTCCGTTCAGTGCGAGCTATACCCTTATAGGTCCACCCACGACTTTAGCTAAGACATCTCCATGTCTGTAGCTCATGAGGTCTTTACCTTGTATTTGCATACAAGTAGTTAAGTCGTGCTAGTCTTACCCGAAATCACTGATCCCCATTCTCAGTGTCTCTAAACTAGGAACTTAAAATTTAGGAGTAGACATCTGGTATCCTTGAATCCTCATGATCGTGATCCCATCACTGATACTCAAGAGATACCTATTCTATTCCAAGGGTTTTATCCAGTTACTCATATATTAATAATGATATCGAGATAGAATATGAAACAAGATAAAGAGTGCTTATAATTTATTCATGACAATATGAAAAGTACATGTACGTCCTAATCTAATGAAAAGATTGTCTCTAGGACATCCATATACTAACACAACCATATTCCAAAGGTGTATAAATGCCATCTTTTCTGATATGGTAGAAAAATGCATAGAGGTATTTATGGATGATTTCTCTATATTTGGAGATTCATTCACATCATGCCTCAACAACTTGGAAGGAGTCCTAGAAAGATCCATTGAAAAGAACCTTGTGCTTACTTGGCAAAAATCGTACTTCATGGTAACCAAAGGTATAGTGCTTGGGCATAAAATTTCAGCAAGAGGTATTGAAGTAGATCAAGACAAGATAAAAGTAATTGAAAAGCTCCCACCACCTTAAGCCGTGAAAGGAGTAGGAAGCTTTTTGGGGCACGCTAGTTTCTATAGAAGGTTCATACAAGAATTCTCTAAGATTATCAAACCCTTAGTAATTTACTTGTCAAATAGAACCTGTTCCGCTTTGATAAGTGCCATATCTTAGTAAAATTAGGACTACAATGAAGGCACTTATCTTTGTCTTTCACTAAATTTATCTATGAAATTGCCCTAAAACCTAGTTAGTTTGTAATTAGTACATTTAATGAATGTTGTTTTCATATTTTGGAAGATTTGTCCAGTCATATTTTGCATTTTGATAGGTTCGAGGAAATTCCAAAGCTTCCAAACAAGAAAAGCAAGCTAAAAGGGCTTAAAAAAGTAAACATGGGAGGTGTTACAAGCAAAACGGGCCCAAAATCCATCAAGGCCCAAAGCATTCTTCAAGGGTAAGTTTTTAACTCGCCCAGGCGACCAATTATAGTATATTTGGCTCGCCCAAGTGAGCACCAAGTTCCAAGAAGATAAAGATAAGCTCTCCCAGGTGAGCAAACAAAGAACAAACCACTCACCTGGGTGAGTGAAGCTGGTAGAAGGCAAAATGTTATAAATAGGGAACGAATTTGGAGGAGAAGGATCCCATTTTCTTCATTCCTTTCTTCTTAGCTGGTTCCTTAGTTAAGTAGGTTAAATATTAGTAGTAGGTAGGTTAGGGAAGTGAGAGAAGTGAGATTTAGTGTGGAGACTCTCCCGGAAAGAAGCGGTGATGGTTCATTTCATCAATTATTCCCTTGAGGAGGTTCTCTCCACAATAAGTAACTAGCTTCTCTGAGGATTGGATGTAATCTTCAATCCCTTTGTATCTCTTTTAATATTTATCTATGCATTAATCTTTTCTATTCCTTGTTGGTAATTTCATTCTGTGCTTAATGCTTGATTCTACTTGATCACTAGTTTCATGAATTAAAATCCTAAGCTTGATTAAAAAGTGCCCTTAGGGTTTGAACTGAATGATTTTACTCATTACGTTATGTTGCTAGGAATAGGGCATACCATTTTGATTGCATAAAGAACGCGATTATAATTCTTAATGATGGGGTATTTACTTCATATGCAAGGGATCGATATTCGGTAGATATCCTTAGGATTCTCGAATGCGAGGGATCGATTCAGGGTGAAATACTGTGTGCATCAATAAGGATAGATAATGATTTATGCATGGTAATATTAATTGGATATAAAATGATATGAATGATGAAACCCAATCCCACTTTCCCATAAATATATTTCATTTTACGAATTTAGTAATTTTCCGTTACTTTCTTAAACAAATGTGTACAAGATAGGAACACTTCACACTTAACCAAGAGGGGGGGTGAATTGGTTAGGCTTGGTAAATTAAAATTCTTTTAACAAAATCAGAGTTTTCTTTTAGGATCTTTATCACTTTGAAACCAAAAATACTTATTCAATCTCAAGCTCAGCCCAAGGTATGCAATTGTTCAAAGTTAAATTGATAAGCAAGACAATTCAATCAATATATATATAGAAAATAAGCAAGCACGAATTTAATCACAAGACTCAAGAGATTTATACTGGTTCACTTCAAACACTATGAAGCTACATCCAGTTTTCTTCCATTCAACACTAGAATGGAGTTCCACTATTGCAATTTTCTGTCTTACAAGTAATTACACAAATCTCTCTTTATCAACCCTAGATAAAGTTCAGAAACCTAAAACACTATTAGGTTCTTAGAGATCAACCCACTGAGAATCCACTCAGCACACCCCTAGAGAAACCCTTCCTCTAGATTACATGCAAGAACCTTAATTACAATAGAAATTCAATTACAAATAAAAACAGAGTACACCTTCAAAGCTAAGGAAAGATATCACCTGATGATCCAATGAAATAATGATGCATATGAATGAGTGACTCAGGTTTAAGAATCAACACAAGACTCAGAAAAGCACATTCCTCAAGCTTTGACAAGAACTTTCTTGCTTCAAGACACAAACAATAACCCATATGTATTTTGATGTAAGCAAGAACACCCAGAACCCAGAAAACCCCAAGAAAGTATTTAGAATGCTTTATGTTAGCTCAGAATTCAAAA
Source organism: Glycine latifolia (assembly GCA_013407115.1). Classification (NCBI taxonomy): domain Eukaryota; kingdom Viridiplantae; phylum Streptophyta; class Magnoliopsida; order Fabales; family Fabaceae; genus Glycine; species Glycine latifolia. The sequence goes on from QARZ01041092.1 coordinate 346,733, forward strand.
TTGACAAGTTGCTCATCAAGCACAGAATGAGTTCTATTTATAACAAACATTTCTAACTGCCAGTAATCGATTAAACGCGCCTAATAATCGATTATTTATCATATGTAATCGATTAATATGTTCTATAGGCTTCTGGGTTTTGGCCAAGAACCAATTAATCGATTATTCCGTATCGTAATCGATTATCACAGTGAGCTTTAGAAAAAATTGAAGTTCAGAATGCAACTGAAAAGCACTGTGTAATCGATTACGGTTTTGTGTAATCGATTATGGCAGAGAGCTTCATAAATCAGGAGTCAGCCAAATGCACTATGTAATCGATTACTGATTTTGGTAATCGATTATTGTTTAACAAATAGTGAAGCAGTAGTGTATAATGTAATCGATTACAAGTATTGGTAATCGATTAAGGCAGTGAGCTATGGTTTTCTATTTGGCCTTTGTAATCGATTACAGTCACTTGGTAATCAATTAAAATGTTTCTCGATGCTGTTTTATAAGTAAGCTAAAGTCAGATAATCGATTAATCCAATATGTAATCGATTACATTGTTCTTGATAAGTTTTCCAGAAATAGCTAAGAACAAAGTAATCGATTATTATGCCTAAGTAATCGATTAAATAGTGTAAAACAGTATTTTTCCAAAAACCTTAGTTTCAATTTAAACACTGAATCAAATTGTCAAAGCCTTGTTAATTCAATGACTCTAAATGAAGATCTAAATGAATGATATGAATGCAATGCACTTGGATCACCAGAGATGCTTTTTCCTTTACAATCATTTACAATTTATTCTTCAAGTCTTCAAGGCATGTTGAAAGCTTCAAAACCAAGCTTGATCTCTTGTTCATTCTTCAAGTGCTTTCTTTGAAACCAACAATCTCCCCCTTTTTGGCTTTAAACGTGCCAAATCTTCAGTTGATTAACAGTGAGGCTTGGAGTCAATTTGTTGATTTGATTGGAAGAACTTAAGCTTTATAAAACCTGAAAACTTTCAATCTCTTTGCCAAGACAAGTGTTAAAAGCATTTGTGATTCAAGTGACATTCAATTATAAGTCATATGCATTGATTAAAAACATTTTAACATAGTAGCTCCCCCTAAATTACAGCATCCATTCAGTTCGATTTTTGGGCAAAAATGAATTAAAAAACAGGGGCAAACAGAGGTGTATGCAGAACATAGTTCTTCATTCAATCCTCCCCCTTAATTGAGTAAAAAAATTTTAACACAGTAGCTCCCCCTAAATTACAGCATCCATTCAGTTCGAATTTTTGGGCAAAAATGAATTAAAAAACAGGGGCAAACAGAGGTGTATGCAGAACATAGTTCTTCATTCAATCCTCCCCCTTAATCAAACATTTCTCCCCCTATTTGGCTTGTTAAAAGTCAAAAACACTTAAGGCACAGCGGAAAATGACATAAAAACATTATATTGATGCATAAGGGAGCCATACATAGTGGGATTTGTAAATCAAATAGAAAAAAAAAAAAGCATACAATAATAAAGGAATAAAATGAAATAGCAAATTACATAGGCCTAGAATTCTACAGAGGCAGCATCATTCATGTTTGTTTCTATTGAATCTAGCCTATCCCTAATATCTTCCAAAGCTTCATGAGTTTCAGCTTTGAAGTCCTCTTGCATCTTGATTAAAGAGTCCATTTTCTGCAGCATGAGGGACTCAAATTGGGTATGCAGAGGCTGTTGAGGTTGGCCTTCTCCTTCATCTCCAGAATCAGCCACCTCTTGAACTTCAACATCTTCAGCAGCAGTAGCCTGAGGAGCTTGATTGGCCATTATCCATCCAGCAGGGGGTCTTCCTCATGGACATCTTTGTGAGATGCTTTTCTGTGATGAGGCTGTTAGAGGAGCTGGTGTTATCAACCACTTCATTTTCAACATTTATGTTGAAGTGGTCAATGAATCTTGACACCAGCACAGGATAGGGAAAGGGGTAATTGGTCAGCCTCTTGGCTTGGAGCATTATTTCTTCAAAGATAAGTACCCAATTCATGGGTATGTTGTTTTTCAGGCCATAGACCAATTGAAGGTCTTCATCTGTTGCTTGGGCATGATTTGTGGCCCTAGGAGTAATTACATACGAGATTATGTAATGGAGAAGCCTATTTTCAGCAGTCATGGGGCCAGTGCTCAACCTATTTCTAATGTGCATGTGTGGATCATGCAACATTTCCCTATAGGTGTCCATTTTGTTGTACCAATTAGGCTCTTCATCAAATCTCCTAGCCCCCTCACACACAACCCCAGCCACTGTTTCCCATATCTCAGGAGTGATTACCATAGTCACAACCTTAACCTTAGACTCAAGACTCTCATCCATTGAACCTCTAGCATAGGTGTAAAACACCTTCACTAGTTCAGGGTAGAAGGCACCCTTCATTTCTAAGAATCTTCTCAGCCCTTGGGCTTCAAAGAAGGCAGGAAACTGAAATCCCTCCCTAATGAACCAGTTTAGTTCAAGATATTTGGGAGAGGCCACTGGTTTTGTGGCATTAAACTGCAGATAATTGATTTTATCAGACTCTGTGGAAAACCACAAGTCAAGTCTGTTTGGGGGTTAAGGAGGAGGTGGGTTGGAAGATGATTCTTCTACTTTCCTCTTGGAGGATCTAGCACGTTTAGGTGTGGGCTTAGACATGTTTTCAAACAGAGTTTGGACACAAAAAGGCTTAGGGAAACTTAGAAAATTCAGAGAGAGAGATAGAGAAAGGTGCAGTTTTCCAATTGATTCAAAGCACCTATTTATAGGCAAAATTGAGGCTTCTAACGTCCATAATTTTGAAAAACTAGCTGTTGGTGACAGTTAAGGCACTTCATTGGCCTTGGATTTGTTTTAGATTTGATAGGGCAGTTACATTTTTCAGAAAAAAATTGTCAGAACTCACGCAACAGCATAGATAATCGATTATTTCGTTAAGTAATCGATTATTTTAACACATTTAAGACACAAATTTTGTTCATTGTAATCGATTATCTCGTAGTGTAATCGATTATTTGCTTAACAGTCAGAGGTTGAAGATGACTTGTAATCGATTATATGGTAATGTAATCGATTAAATTGATAATTGGGGATTTTTCTTAAGTTTCTGCACATATTTAATAGATTATCCCTTCGTGGTAATCGATTATCCCAGTGAGTCTCACAAACTGAGAGATGAATCTTGAACATTTTAATCGATTATCATAAGTGGTAATCGATTATCACAGTGACTCACACAAAACTGAGAAATGGGTTTTAAATGTGGTAATCGATTATTTCGATATGTAATCGATTATCACAGTGAGTTGCTCAAACTGACAAAGGTTCTTAATATGCAGAGTAATCGATTACCATATTGATGTAATCGATTACTTGAGTATAAAATGCACACTGAATGTGGATTTTAATGAATTTAATCGATTAACCCGTGGTGTAATCGATTACAATTGCAAAAATAACAAAGAACAGAGCATTTTGAACAGCTTTTTCGAATTTTAATTCTTTAAGATAAACAGCATATGTGAGGCTTAAATTATTTGTAAGAAGCATATATTTAAGCAACCTAGCATAGATTTTGTTCTTCAAGAATGCCTAGCATGTTTCTAAGTGTATAAAATCTATCCTTTGGCAATGGTTTAGTGAAAATATCAGCAAGTTGATTATTAGTGTCAATGAATTCAATCTTGATGTTACCTTTCTGCACATGATCTCTCAAGAAATGATGTCTAATCTCAATGTGCTTGGTCCTTGAGTGCATGACAGGATTCTTTGAGATGTTTATAGCACTTGTGTTGTCACAAAGCAGTGGAATCTCTTTAAGATCAACTCCATAGTCTTGCATTTGTTGCTTGAGCCATAGGCTTTGTGCACAGCAACTCCCAGCTGAGATATATTCAGCTTCAGCAGTTGACAAAGCCACACAAGCTTGTTTCTTGCAATGCCATGAAATGAGTGAGCTTCCAAGGAGATGACAAGTTCCACTTGTGCTCTTTCTATCAAGTTTACATCCTGCAAAATTAGAATTAGAAAATCCAATAATGTTTATTGGTGCACCCTTAGGATACCACAGCCCAACTTTGGGTGTTGCCTTGAGGTATTTGATGATTCTTTTGACTGCTGTAAGGTGTGACTCTTTTGAATTTGCTTGGTATCTTGCACACAAGCAAACACTTAGCATGATATCTGGTCTGCTAGCTATCAAATAGAGTAAGGAACCAATCATTCCTCTAAACTTGGATTCATCCACCTTCTTCCCTCTTTCATCTGAATCAAGATATGTGATATGCGCTTAGCATGTGAGGTTTTCCTAAGCCTTTTAGAGCATGAGTTGAACATTAAGCATGGATAATTACCCTCTTTATGCATGATGTGAGCTAATGTAATGAATTGCCAGGAACTCGATCAAAGGTGCCAAGAATGAGCAGAAATCAGAAGAAAAGGACAAGGCTTGGAAAAGACTCTGGCGCCATGAGCGCCAGAATGGCACCAAGAGCGCCATAAGCACTGAAAGTTGGCGCCTGGAGCGCC
>QARZ01041094.1:0-29219 GCA_013407115.1 Glycine latifolia
AAAAAAACAATAGCAAGCATAACATTCTACAACAAGCTCAAACCAGAATGTTTGGAATACCAGTTTGTCATGCCATCTCATCAAAGTATTCCTATAAGAAGAACACTGAGTGGCTTTCCACCTACATTAGGGAACTCTCTCAATGGTGAACATCATATGTAGGAAAGCTATGCAAGCCAATAGATCTACAAATGGTACATATATAAAGAGCAGAACATAACACATGTTCTGATGAGTTCCAAACAAGCTCAAAATGGATGTGTCAATTATGCTTTCAACTGAGAAGCATCAAAAGATTTGAAAGAAACCCATCTTTTGATGAAGTTAGTGTTTCCCTTTAAAGATCTTAATCTTACAATGTTGCAAAGACATCAAGAAGACCATATATATAAGATTTATTAAACGCTACAATAAGTAAACAACATCAAAGTGAAGTTTCATCAAAGTCTACATCAGAAAGGTGAAGACCTGACTCTAACTTTCTGAAGATGATAATGGTTTAGAATGACTCATAATACATCACTTTAACAACATCATAATCACTTTTCATATGTTGTCACATTCACTAAGGACACATTAGAAAGTTAAAGTTATCTGCATAAGAAGATGAAAGTTTGTGGAAATATATAGTTGTCCACACTAATGAGAAGCATCGGAATAAAAGACCAAAGAATACTACTCAGCCTAAACTGGACAGAACAATAACACACCAACTACTAAACTTTCACTAAGACTTTCTGAAGTAATCAACTTCAGAATGCTTGGAGTTATTAAGAAGTGTTAAGATCGATGAAGTTGTACTACTTCAAAAAGGCATATTAGTTTATCTTCATCAAAAGGATCTAATTCAAATATGGATCCTTTAGCAACTAAACTCAAAATCAATATTTTGATGTTACTTCAGAATTCTCATCAGAAAGGCTCCTCAGAATGGGAACCTTATAATGATGAAGTGTTTGGATTGATGGAGCTGAGTTATCTACACTATCATGTCATGTTATCTTTATCAAAAAGTGTTTCTGAAAGTGCCCTGAGTTATCTACACTCATCATAAAGTGTTTCTGAAAGACCATCAGAAAGTTGCTCAAGAACAAATTATCATAATGACAACATCAGAATGGAATAGTGAAAAAATAGTTGATAGCTCTAAAGTTAAAAGCAGTTTGTCTACTTTGAAAAGAAGTCACCTGGCTATCATAACAACTTGTTTGACATATGGGGCCTATAAAAGGACAAAGGAAAACTGCAAAACATGAGAAAGAAGGTAGGGACATCCTACACTATGTAGAAACAAGATTCAACTCTTCTCCCCACTCTAGATGTGTTCTAAGCTCAAAATAGTTGTAGCAGAAGTGTAGAAAACTTAGAGCTCCAAAGAAGATACACCCAAATAAGTGTTGTAGAGTTGTAAAAACCCCTCAAATACGTTATCCTAGTTTGTAACGTGTATGTATCCCAAATTAACCCTGTGGGTTAAGTTTGGTCATGAGAGAAGTGATAAGGAGAACCCATGAAATGTGGGTAGCTTAGAGAAAGTCTCTAAGAGTGTAGCTTGAAGAGGTTAGAGTGAAATAATACTTATGTAGATTGGCAAGGTGGGGAGATATTGAAAGTCCAGCAAGTGGTTGGCAAGGTTAAAAACTTGCTAGTCTAGCTATAGGCTAGTTTGGAAGTCCAGCAAGGGTGTTGGCAGTTGTAAAAATCCAGCAACTGACTGGTCCAACTTTTTGGTTGTGTTAGTGGAAAATCTTATCTTGAATAGTGAGGACTAGATGTAGCCCAGGTTTGGGGTGAAATGGTATAAAAATCTCTATGTTGAATCATTTCTTCCCTTCCTCTTCACATTATGTTACATGTTGTCATAAATATTGCATCTGCATTAGAATGTTTTAAGCATTAGAATGACTTTCATCATAATGCACTTAAGAATATTTTCATAACAAGCATAAATGTTTTGTTAAATGGTATATTTGAACTAAATCAACTTTGTAATAACAAGATCTATTTTAAACTAGTTCAATAATATGTATCAACGTATGAACGCTTTTATGAAAACAAGTTTGTGCATGAAAGTTGGAAACAACATTCTGAATTGTAGTTTTCTTAACACAATATTATGAACTACAACATTATGAGTATTGCATCTGCATAACAAAAATTGAGAAATGATTTTATTTAAGTAATTATCTTCTGAACATGAGCAAATGTGCATTGACATTAGGTTCACATAATCATCTCAAACATTTAACAATGAATGATGTGACTAACCACTTAGAAAACTTGGCTATCTAAGTCCTTGAACCTCTTTGTCAAGACTTTCTGAACACCAATATAATCTTGGGTAAAATTCATAAATGTTATTGCTTCAGGAAAAGTTGGCAAACTCACAATTCAACCCCCTTTTTGTGACATTTTGATCACTTCAAAAATTGCACATTTGTTCTTCTTCCTTATTATTCTATTTTCTCTTTCTTACACTTCCTTTTAAGCTTTACCATTTTCCCAATTTACTTTTTTTGTTTGTCTTTTAAATTCATTTTTATTTTTGTCTAGAATTTTTTCTTTTTCTTGGCTTTTGAGTGATAATTTTGGAAAGGCTCGTTGACATATTGTATGTGCATTTTGAAATTGCAAGAAACACACTAAAAGGGGGTTGAATAGTTTGTGTATCAAAGATAAAAACTTTTCACAATAACAAGGATAATATGGCTAATATAGAGATAAACATTGGTCATCCACTAAGAATAGAAAGACTATGTAATGAAGAACAAAGTAATCATCCAGTGACAAATAAAAGGTTCTTAAAATAGTTTTTCAAATAAACACTTGGTGTAAAGTGATGTTAGAAATTGTAATAAGAATACTTGATAAAACAATATGGAGAGAAGTAGAAATACTTGGTTTATACTGGTTCACCCAACCTAAGCTACGTTCAATTCTCCTTTACTCACTATAAAGGGTTCCACTAATCAATAACTAGTAACAAACAAGTATTCTAACTCGCCACTATTGGCTTTACAAGTATTTTTAACACCACATCTGGTATCTTCTTAGACTCCTCCTAAATCTAAGAACCCAAGTATTTTTTAACACTAAGCCACTCTTGGATTTCACAAAGGTTTGATTGAATACAAGTATTCTTAACACTCAGAGAGTGAATATACAACTAAGCACATATACAAACTAATTTGCTTTGCAAATAATAATAAATGTGTAGAACGTGTAGTGTTTATAGCAGAGTTTCACTTTCTAAATATTTATTGTGCTCTTGTTATTTTTCTTTTCAATTTTTTTTTGTCAGTGGCTTCGTTGAGGGAGACATCCATTTAGACTTAAGTGAAATATCTGTTGTCTCACATAGAGGAATTGGTTGATGTGTCAAGCTTTGAATGGCGAGGATTTTATACAAAGTACAGACAACACCCTGTGATTTTTGACCTTTGTGAAAGTGACCTTCTAGGGGGATATTCCATAGAGATCTTCTGATCTCTTATATGTTGTCATTTTCTTGAATTCAAATGTTAGTTATTCAAACATAATAGACACAAATGGAATTTGAATAAAACAATACATGTACACTGCCCTTTTTTGTGATATTGTTATGCACAAGAGTGGTTGCTCACCGAATACAGCATGCTAGACACTAGGTTAAAACAGAGCATACTCTCTATAGTTGTGAACGATATTCCTTTAACATAATAATCATATCCACTTATAAAAAACTCATTAGAATATCAATAATTTATACTTATATTATACATCAAAATCTAAGGTGGATAAGACGCATGGTTGTCTAGACATAACACTTTTTGATAATTGATGCATGTTTAGCTTATATTTAAAAACATATAAAGAAGACTTTAGTTGTAAAAGGAAAAAAGTGTTTTAACTAAATCAAAAGCCCTTTTGTGTGTGTGTGAAACACTAGCAAAATATTTTTAAATGTGTAAATAGGTTAGAAGAATGGAGTGGTCCATTTAATCCTAAATTTAATCTTTGTTAAGTCAAAAGTTAATTTATAACCTAAGAAAAATCAAGACTCCTAATTATTTTAATTAGTTGCAAATAAATACAAATGGTAAAATCAATGTCTAATGCATCAATTGATCATTGTCTGCTATTGTGCGTCTAATATTCCAAACGACAACAAGTATAAGCCATGATTTGATGAGGCATTAAGAAAAGTATTTAAGAATATCATTTATTTCTCTATGTCTGAGATTCTATTTGTAGAGACATTCTCCTAGGATTTGACAAATTCCTATGAAGAATAAATGAAGTTCAAGATCTGAAAGTTCTGATCATCATCAAAAGACACACTCTATTGTGGAAACCTACTCTGACGAATGTGAAATGACTTTCTGGTGAAGTACTCAACATGATCACCTATAAGAATGGACTCTTTACATGAAGAAGGGATGTGAATTTAATGCAAACATTAAATTCTCCCAATAACCATTTTCATCAAACGAAGATCAAGCGAAGAATCCAACCTTTAAAAGGCAACGAACACTTGAAGATGAAGACTATAAATACCATAAGCTTTGAAGAAGAAGACACAATACAATGCCCATTCATTCTTTCTATAAAAGCTTTCTATCTATTATTGTAAAGTTCAAAAAGCTCTCAAAACACCTTGAACATATTGAGAGAAAAGACTAAAGAACTAGGAAGATTCAAACAACAAATCAAATCTTTGTTTTGTTTAGAGCCAGTGGCTTAGTAAAACAAAGAATACCGAGTTTTTGTGAAGCTAGATGTAGAGCTTGATTGTGTAAGAGCCAGAAGTTGTAGTGAACAACGCGTGTAATTTGTGTGAAGTTAGTGAAACTTGAATGTCATGAATTGGATGTAGTCTTAGTTGTAGAGACAAAACCAATATAAAACTTATTGTCTCTGATCTTTCTTCATTTTCTTTAAAGTTTTAAATTCACCAAAGGATGTGAATTTTTTTTTAGATTTTGTGTTTTCTAAAAACTTGTTTGTATCGTCTAATAGTTTCTCAGAAAAATATTCTTTCTTTTTCCTACAAAGTGTTATAAGATGAAAACTTTGTTTTAGGTCAAAAAGGTTTTAAGGATTTCTAAAATCACAATTCAACCCTCTTTCTTGTGATATTTTCCTTTACAATCTTGAACTTAATCTTATCAATTCTGGAAAAAATGAGTGAGGAAGTACACTCTTATCCCTTAGGATTTTGCTTAACACCAAAGAGGGTACCTACATTGTAGTGCAGAATTTTTCCATTCATTGATGTACAGAGAGGTTACTATCCTCATTTCCCCAAAGATGACCCTTTTCTTAGTGATATTATGAATATGATTAAAACATGGTTTATCCTAAAAACAGTATAAACACACACAATAACCAAGAAGGGGTGAATTGGTTTAAACTTGGTCTTTTAAAAATCTTTAAAGAATCAAAGTAATCAAGATCGTATCACAATTGAACCAAGAATGCTCCAACCAATCAAGCCACTCAGCTCAAGAAAGCAATCACAAAACTTACACTTGTTGAATAAGAAAGATAGCACCAAAGAATAATAGATTATTACAGCAAGAAAAGATTAAAGGAAGTAGTCAACACAATGGTTTATACTGGTTCACTTCTCACCCTTGAGAAGTTGCATCCAGTTCTTCCAACCACAATGGTTAGAGTTCTACTAATAACAAATAGTTCTTACAAGCTTTTTACACAATCACTCTTAATCAGACCTAGATCAAGAACATGACTTCTAATACGTTAGAATCTTTGTGATCAAGACATAGAGATCACCCACCTCTACTCTTATCCCCTAGGAACACCTATCCTAGTAAAGCTCTAAGAAATCCTATGTTATTAATACAAAAAAAAAATCTCAAAAGAATACACAGCAAAGTGTAAAGAAAGAAACCACCTGTGATACAGTAAATGAAGTATGCAAATGATTTACCAGACTTGGATTAAAAGGTGGAAGAAGTTGTTTCAGAACCTTCTTTGCAAAACTTCTTTTGAAAGCTTTCCCAAGAAGAAACCCTCCTTTGAAATCTTTGAATCTTGAGGATTTGTAGAACTTTAACAAAGTTTAGCACTTGAAACCTTTTCTTGCTTAGAAAGCTTATGAATGTACTTTTTAATTTCATTGTGATTTTCCAAAACACCCAACAGCTATTTATAGAAATCAGTTTGTAACTATTACTAATCGATTAAATTGCTAATGTAATCAATTAAAACCACTAATGTAATCGATTGTTAACAAGTTTAATCAATTAAAGTGTTCTTGAGCTTTCTGGAAAATGTTTATGAACAAAGTAATTGATTATTTCGTCATGTAATCAATTAACACAGACAGTCTTAGTTTTCAAATACGTGTCCATTAATCGATTACCACAAATCATAATCGATTAACACAACAAGAGTTTTTTGTGACTTTTTGAAGTGTAATCGATTACCATTCTCTTGTAATCGATTAAAGTGTTCTTGAAAGCTTAAGTAATAGATTACCACAAGTTGGTAATTGATTAAAGCAGAGAAAAAATGTTTTTCCAAACCATAAGACTTATGCTTTTATGAAAACATGAACGCAAAAACCATGAATGAGCTTTATGCAATGGATCATAGGAAGTTTCATTTCGTACACAAATTACAACTACCAATCAAATTTATTTGACATGCAAAAAAGTCTAAACACTTTGTAGACTTGAGACTCAGCTTCTTGATCCTCTTGAGCTCTTCCTAACTCTAACAATCTCCCCCTTTTTGGCTTCGATCATGCGAAACTTCAATTAAACATGTTGAACCTTAGTGTTTTTCTTAGAAGAGAGTTTCCATGAGCTTTTACTTAAACCTAAAAAATAATAAGCCTCTTTGCCAAGACCAGGTGTTAAGTATACTTTGCATAAACTTAAGACATCATAAGTATGTGTAATTTCTCCCCCTATCTTATGTAATTTCATATCATTTTACAATAAAAGCAATGCTTATGTTCATTTAAAACAGAGCAAGCATATATCATTATTTACCATTTATCATTCTTCATTCTTCTCCCCTCTTTTTAATTACTTAGCATCCTCCATATGTATATGTTCATTTGTTCATTTTTCTCCCTCTTTTGGCTTATCCAAAACAAAATGTTCCAGTTATAATGAAATATGCAAGGAAGATGTTGAAAAACACAATGAACACACTTCAAACAACCAAGAGGGAGGTGAATTGGTTAAACCAAATATTTAAAATTTTTCTCTAAAACAATTTGCGGAATTAAAATGTGGATCCTATCACTCAATCACCTTTAATCAAAATCAGATTTTTTTTTCAATCAAGAAACACCTTGTAATGCATGTAATGATAGAATTACTTGTTGATTATAACTTGATCACCCAAATAGAAGCAATAAAAGATGTTTAGATTTAGAACAAAAAAAACACAGCAATTTATACTAGTTCACTTCACTAGCATGGAGGCTACATCCAGTGTCTTCTAACGAACACTAGGTCAAAGTTTTCACTAAATCAAAAGTATTCTTTTACAAGAAATTACAAGTGATGATCTTTATCAACCCTAGATAAAGAATCTGAAGTCTAAAACACTATTAGAAAACAAATCACAAAGATCCTGAGAACCCTACTCATATCTTTATCCCTAGAGAACACTACTCTAGAAAGCTTGGAAGAAACTATTTGATATTCACAACAAAATTTTAAACTCAAAAATTCTAAAAGAAAGATTCAACAGAGACACAACCTGTAATCCTTAATGGATGAATAAATGAATGAACGAAGTTACCAATCAATCCAGGTTGAATGAATGCAAATGATCAGAATTAACTCTCTTGAAAAACTATTTTTCTTTAACACATCATATCTAAAAATTAGTATTCTTTTGATCTCACACAAGATGTGTTTCACTTAGAAAATCAGTATCTTGAACTTTAGAAAGCTTAGAAACCTTTGGGTCAGTCACAGATTTGAAAGTCATTCATTCTTCTAAAGTGAAGACCCGACCCATAAAGCTTTAAATAGAAAATAGATTTAATAAAATGTAATCGATTAAAACGTTAGTGTAATCGATTATTTTATCATCATTAATTGATTAATACACCAGATAATCGATTAAATCGTTCTTGAGCTTTCTAGAAAATTTTCACGAACAAAATAAATCGTTATGGAGATTTTGGGCTCCAATTTTTGAATTTTGAAAGTGTAACTGCAATTTCAAATTTACCCACAACCATAAAAGCATTACAGAAGTTTCAAGTTTTGAATTTGGTGGCAGTTGGGCAGTTTAGATTTCTAAGAAATCTTGCAGATATTGCAGTAACGCCATGGATAATCGATTACATAAGCTCGTAATCGATTAATTCATAAGCAAAAAGAAACTATGTTCAATGGTGTAATTGATTAAATCGATATGTAATCTATTAAACCAGTGAGATTACAATCCAAAATTAACACGCAGTAATTGATTACCATATTTTGTAATCGATTAAAACAGTGAGGTTTGGATTTCTGAGAAGCCTTTGTGCCATATGTAATCGATTATTTCGTTGAAGTAATCGATTATTCCAGTGAGTTACAAAATTTCATATTCACTTTTGCCAAGTTGTAATCGATTATTTCATTGAAGTAATCGATTACCTAAGCTTTAAATTATTTCTCAATAGCTTACAAGCATCAAATAATTGATTAATTCGCATTGTAATAGATTATTACAGTGAATTGTGCAGAGTATGCAATGATTATGCAGCAGAGGTTTAATTTCAAATGCATTGTAATTAGATTAGTTATTTAGTGAGTCAATCAATTAGAAGTGCAATCAAGATAACATGCTAACATATGTTGGATTCATCAAGTATTCCTAGCATATTTCTAAGTGCATAAAACCTATCTCTTGCCAAAGGTTTTGTAAATATGTCACCCAATTGATTTAGAGTATCTACAAATTCAATTGTACAATTACCCTTTTGGATATGACCTCTGAGAAAATGATGCCTTATCTCAATATGTTTGGTCTTTGAGTGCATAATTGGATTCTTGGATATGTTGATGACACTTGTATTGTCACAAAGCAGGGGAATCTCCTTTAGCTCAACACCAAAATCTAGTAGTTGTTGTTTCAGCCAAAGACTTTGTGCACAACAGTTTCCAGCTGAAATATACTCAGCTTCAGGAATTGACAAGGCAACACAGGATTGCTTCTTGTAGTGCCAAGAGATGAATGAGCTTCCTAGAAAGTTGCATGTACCACTAGTACTCTTCTTATCCAATTTGCAACCTGCAATGTCAGAATCAGAATATCCAATTAAGTTGAGAGATGTACCTTTTGGATACCATAGTCCTACTCTTGGTGTAGACTTGAGATATTTGAGGATCTTTTTTACTACAGTTAGATGAGACTCTTTGGGATTTGCTTGGTATCTAGCACACAAGCATACACTTAACATAATGTCAGGTCTACTTGCAATTAAGTATAACAAAGATCCAATCATTCCTCTGTATTTGGACTCATCAACACTTTTTCCCTTGTCATCTGAATCAAGATAGGTTGATGTAGCCATTGGAGTTGCAGCATCCTATCTATTATCCATTTCAAACTTCTTGATCATTTCGAAATAGTACTTGGCTTGACTAAGGAAAGTTTCATTCTTCAATTGCTTGACTTGTAGTCCTAGAAAGAATGTGAGCTCCCCCATCATTGACATCTCAAACTCATTCTGCATTGAGATAGAAAATTCTCTGCACATAGACTGATTAGATGAACCAAATATAATATCATCTACATAGATTTGAACCAACAAAATATCATTGCCTCTTTTCTTGATGAACAAGGTTTTGTCAACTTGTCCTCTTATGAAAGATTGGTCAAGCAGAAATTTGCTCAATCTCTCATACCAAGACCTTGGAGCTTGTTTCAAACCATATAATGTTTTTCTTAATTTGAAAACATGGTTAGGATGCTTGTAATCAATAAATCCAGGAGGTTGGTCTACATATATTTCTTCCTCAATGTAGCCATTTAAAAATGCACTTTTAACATCATTTGAAACAATTTAAAGTTCACCAAACATGCATATGCAAGCAACAACCTAATGGCTTCTAACCTAGCAACTGGAGCATACGTTTCATCATAGTCTATGCCTTCCTCTTGGTTGTATCCTTTAGCAACCAATCTAACCTTGTTCCTTACTATGATGCCACTTTCATCTAGCTTGTTTTGAAAAACCCATTTTGTGCTAATAGGTTTATGAGTAGAGGGTCTAGGAACTAATTCTCAAACTTCATTTCTTTTAAATTGATTCAACTCATCATGCATGGCCATCATCCAATGTTCATCAAGAAAAGCTTGGTCAACGCTTTTTGGTTCAATATGTGAAACAAAAGCCATAGTACAACAAAGATTTCTTAAATGGATCTAGTAGAAACTCCCTTGGATACTTCCCCTATTATATTGTCAAGAAAAAGATCTTTAGTTGTTCTCCAATCCTTGTGCTTTTGTAAAGGAGTTGACTATTCCAATTCATCATTTGGTTCTATTTTTTCTTTTTCATTTAAATCATTAAGTTGCAGAAAATCTTCCATTGGTCCTGCATCAATATCACACTCCAATTCCTCCTTGGAGGGGGTTAGACTCATCACATATGACATGGATAGATTCATCAACACACAATGTTCTTTTATTAAAGATCCTATAAGCCTTACTTTGCAAAGAGTAAACAAGAAAAATTGCTTCATCAGCTTTAGAATCAAATTTTCCAAGAGAATCTTTACCATTATTTAATACAAAACACTTGCAGCCAAATGCTCTAAAATGAGATATGTTTGGTTTCCTTCTTTTGTATAGTTCATAAGGGGTTTTCTTCAAAATAGGCCTTATGAGAATCCTATTCAAAGTATAGCAAACCGTACTTACAGCATCAGCCCAAAGGTGTTTAGGCAAGTTTGTTTCATTTAGAAGTGTTCTTGCACCTTTCTCAAGGGATCTATTTTTCCTCTCACAACACCATTTTGTTGGGGTGTTCTTGGAGCTGAAAATTTGTGATTAATTCCAAATTCTTCACAAAACTTTTCAAAGTATTCATTTTGGAATTCTCCACCATGATCACTTCTAATTGAAACAATATTGCATGCTTTTTTATTTTGAATTATCTTGGCTAACTTTCTAAAAGCTGTGAATGCATCACTCTTGGATCTTATGAATAAAGTCCATGTGTATCTTGAGTAATCATCTACAATAACAAGCCCATAGAAATTACCCCCCAAGCTCATGGTTCTGGAAGGGCCAAAAAAATCCATATGAAGCAATTCAAGAGGTCTACAAGTAGAAACAACATTTTTACTTTGAAATGAATTCTTTGATTGTTTCCCTTTTTGACAAGCTTCACATATTTTATCCTTCTCAAACTTAAGCTTAGGCAAGCCTATGACCAAATCCTTTCTTACAAGCTTGTTCATATGATGCATGTTTATATGACTAGCTCTCCTATGCCATAACCATGTTTCATTAGTTTTACTTACAAGGCAGTTAGTGTTATGAATGAATGCATGCTCAATGGATAAAACATAAATGTTACCCTTTCTCTTACCAACATGGATAACCTTACCACTTTTACCATCACTAATAAGACAGCAATTGTCATTGAAGGAGATATTGAGTCCTTTATCGCATAGTTGGCTTATGCTTAGAAGGTTGTGCTTCAATCCTTCCACATAAACCACATTCTTTATCTTTGTTTTGAAGTTATCTCCTATATTACCTTCTCCAATGATCTTTCCTCTATTATTATCACCATAAGTGACATATCCTCCATCTTTGAGAGTCAAATTTGTGAGCATGGATATGTCACCTGTCATGTGCCTAGAGCAGCCACTATCAAGATACCATAATGCTGATTTTGCTCTTAGACACACCTGCAAAAATCAATTTAAGTAACAAAGAAAGGTACCCAATGTGGGTTTGGTCCATAGGGGTTAGTTGACTTCCCTTTTCTCTTAGGCACCTAAATGCATTCACCATTAGGAACATAGTATTTCCTAGCATATCACCTAATAGATGTATGGCCTTTCTTCATGCAATAATTGCAAGAAATAGTGTTTGATGCTTTTCAACATGAGTCAATTGATGATACTTGGTTTTTGAAAAGCCTCTTTGATATTTCTGTTTTGGTGGTACAAACTTTGTTTTTCCCAAAGATTTTGATCCATGTTTGTAACCGAAACATGAAGTATCTCCAGCATACTTTTGAATACTAAGCATTTGATTCAAACTACATTTTCCTCTATGGAGTCTTTTCAAAAGATCAACCAAGTAAGAATTTTTAGAAAGTAAAAGCATGTATTTTTCACCTTGACTCTTTTTGTAATCATCAAATTCTTTTTATAAAAGATTGCATTTATTGACATTTGAAATTGATAAGGCACATACACATCCATTAGCATTGTAACTTGAAATTAGTTTTTCATTTGCTTCTTTCAAATTACAAAGTTTAGATTGCAATTAAGCAATTTTGGTAACATGCCATTTGAGATTACCTTTTAGCCTATTATTGGTTTATGCAAGCTTTTGGGCCTCTTCATGCATCTCATGGAAAACATCATCAATATTATCATATTCAGAATTTACCTCAGATTCAGCACTTGAAAATTCTTCATCATCACTTAATGTGGATGTGAAACAAACATTTGCTTCTTCATTCTCACTTGTTGATTCGGAGGTTGTTGAATCATTGTCTTCCCATGCTATACATGCATTCTTTGACTTCCCTTCTTTGTTTGTCTTCCTCTCACCTTGTTGCTTCTTCAAAAAGATTGGACATTCAGATTTATTGTGTCTAGGCTTACCACATTCAAAGCAAGTGAAGTTGGTAGAGGTGTTGTTGTTGTCATTTTTCTTGTTGAACTTTGTGAACTTTCTGTTCTTGTTTCTTCTCATGAATTTGCTGAATTTTTTGACAATTAGATTCATGTTGTCATCTTCATCTTCTTCACTTGAGTCTTCTTCCTTTTCCTCATGAGTTGATGTTGTTTTCAAGGCTATACTCTTGTGTTTCTTTTCTGCATCGTCTACATGTGTTAGTTGTGACATTTCGAGTTCATACTTAAGAAGTTTACCAAAAAGTGCAGCTATGGACATCTTGGATAGATCTTTGGATTCCTTGATTGCTGTAACTTTTAGCTACCATGGTCTTGTGAGACACTTTAGTATTTTGATGCTTAACTCTTCAGCATCAAAAGTCTTTCCAAGACCCAAAAGATAATTAACAATGTGAGTGAACCTTGTTTGCAGCTGAGATATGTTTTCAGTATTGCTCATCTTGAACATCTCATATTCATGAATCAAGGCATGCTTCCTTGATCTCCTTACGTCATCTATTCCTTCATGAGTTACCTCCAACATCTCCCACATTTCTTTTGCTCTTTTACACCTAACAGTTCTAAAGAATTCATCAGAGGAAAGAGCAGATGTAATCATGTTTTTAGCTTTAAAATCATATTGCACAACTCTTTTTTCAGCATGTCATTTCATCCCATTCTTTGGGAATCAAATTATTATCAACAGTTTTCATTGGGACCAAAGGACCTTTTTCAATAACATTCCATGCACCGGGGTCGTTTGATTGAATAAAGATCTGCATATGATTTTTCCAAAAACTGAAATGTTCTCCTTCAAACATCGGTGGATGATTGAGAGAAGCTTCCTCTCTAAAAGTTATTTGAGTAGTATTCATTTTCTTTAAAAAGAAAGTGATCTTGAATAACCTTTAAGAACCAACTCTTGATACCAATTGAAAAACACAATGAACACACTTCAAATAACCAAGAGGGGGGTGAATTGGTAAAACCAGATATTTAAAACTTTTCTTTAAAACAATTTGCGGAATTAAAATGTGGATCGTACCACTCAATCACCTTTAATCAAAATTTTCTTTAAATCAAGAAACACCTTGTAATGCTTGTAATGACAGAACTACTTCTTGTTGATTATAACTTGATCACCCAAATACAAGCAATAAAAGATATTCAGATTTAGAACAAAAAAACACAGCAATTTATACTGGTTCACCTCACTAACATGGAGGCTACATCCAGTGTCTTCTAACCAACACTAGGTCAGAGTTTTCACTAAATCAAAAGTATTATTTTACAAGCAATTACAAGTGATTATCTTTATCAACCTTAGATAAAGAATTTGAATTCTAAAACACTATTAGAAAACAAATTGCAAAGATCCTCAGAACCCTACTCAGATCTTTATCCCTAAAGAACACTATTCTAGAAAGCTTGAAAGAAACAATTTGATATTCACAACAAAATTTGAAACTAAAAAAATTCTAAAAGAAAGATTCAAGAGAGACACAACCTGTGATCCTTAATGGATGAATAAATGAATGAACGAAGTTACCAATCAATCCAGGTTGAATGAATGCCAATGATCAGAATCAACTCTCCTTAAAAACTCTTTTTCTTTAACATATCATATCTAAAAATCAGTATTCTTTTGATCACACACAAGATGTGTTTCCCTAGAAAATCAGTATCTTGAACTTTAGAAAGCTTAGAAACCTTTGGGTCAGTCATAGATTTGAAAGTCATTCATTCTTCTAAAGTGCAGACCCGTCCCATAAAACTTTAAATAGAAAACAGATTTAATAGAATGTAATCGATTATTTTATCATCATTAATTGATTAATACACCAGATAATCGATTAAATCATTCTTGAGCTTTCTGGAAAATTTTCACAAACAAAATAATCGATTAATACGTGATGTAATCTATTAAAGCAGTCACTCAGTATGTGAAAGTAAGTTGTGGTAATCGATTACATAAGAACGGTAATTGATTAAAGCAGTGAAGCGTAGATATGAGATATGCCTTTGTAATCGATTACAAAATATGGTAATCAATTAAAACAGTCATGCATAAAATGTAGAAAGCTCGTGATAATCGATTACGCCTAGCTTGTAATCGATTAAAGTGTTTTTCATGGTTTTTTCCACAAATAAACACACGCAGGTAATTGATTACATAGTGCCTGTAATCGATTAAAGCAATGCTCAATCTGATTTTTCCAAAAACATAAGCCATGAAATTTTCTTTGCAAATGCAAACAGTTAATGCTATATTCCAAATATGAATGCATGTAAGTGAGTATGCAAATGCAATGCAAGGATCACAAGGTCATGTACTTGAACCACTTAGACAAATTACAAATGCCTTAAAATTGATTGGGCATGTAAAAAGCTAAAACATTAAGCCAGTTACTTCAGCCTTATTTTGATCTTCTTGCAGAGATATTACATATACCAAACTAGAGATTATCAAAATCCTTAAGAGCCATTCTAGTCTCTATGTTCTCTAGCCTAGTAGTAATCTCTTCCAAGGAGGAATGAACATCAACTGAATGTTCGTGATGCAAAGCTATCATTGCATCCATCTTTTGAATAATCAAGGATTCAAAAGCCCTCTACTACTACTCAGCAAGGCCAACTTCAGCATCTCCTTCCTCAGCTTCTTGTTCCTCATTTGCACCTCCTTATGGAGCTTGTTCTCCAGCCATTATCCACCCATTTGGAGTTTGAATCAACCCTAACTTGGTGAGATGCTTGGCAGTGATGAGGTTGGTGATGTTGGTGGTGTTGTCACCAATCTCATTTGACACATGAATCCCAAAGTAGTCATTGAACCTTGAGACTAATACAGCATAAGGGAATTGTAACACCTTGAAATTTTGATAACTGAAAGTATATGCTTTATGTATTTGTTATGTTATTTGATTGTTTGATAATCTTGTATTAGTTGATTTGTTGCGTAGATCAACCTTGTGAAATTGATTGATATGAATGTTAAGTTATGTCAACTTTGTTTGATTTATGGTGGAGGTGATAGTTTGGCTCATAGCCCACTTCAGTAAAACTACCATTTCGGATTTGTTAACTGTTGGATTGCCTTAAAATTTTGGTAATAGCTTCTCAACACTTCTCTTTATCGTTTGATCGTTGGGATCTTTAAGATGAGGATATTTGGATGTCTCATTAAGAGAGAAAATGTCGCATTGGGCCCAATTCCAAAATTTTCGGACAGAGAGAAAATTGCACTGAGCGAGCCAATGCACGGTGAGCGAGACCTGCATGTGCACTGATTGAGCAACTGTGTGCTAAGCGAGCCTGTCAGGTTACAAATACACACTAGATGCGCAGAAACGCATTTTTCACGTTTTTATCACTCTTTTTTTCCCCCAAAAGCCCTACAAACAACCTTTCTGCCACCCTAGACCACCACCAACCACCAAGGGCCACCGTAGCTTTCCATGGAACCCTGACATGGAAAGGAACCTCATAATCGGAACGGAATTTCAAAACTTCTCTCAAAGCTTTGGTAGAGGAAAGAGCTTCTAAATCCTTCTTTATTGGTTTCCTTGAGGTAATATTGACGTCCTTTGTCTTCCCTTAACTAGTTTAAGCCTTTCTTAGTGTCTCTTGAGTTTTGGATACCGTTGTTGGGAGTTTTACATATCCTTTGAAAACCCTTTGAAAATGAGATGTTGTAAATGTCTCCTTTTTATGAAATTGATGTCATTTCTATGATCCTTGTTGAGTCCTAGTCACATTGGTGTGACTATAATTTCAAACTGATGTCTTTTGATGTGAACTCCCAAAAACACTGTTTAGCCCCTTTTTGATTTGAGTAGGTATTTGACCCCAACTGTTAACTTTGATATTTCCTTTAGAATCTATACTGAATTGTCTTCAATTTGGTATATAGAGCTCTGTGTTCGGACAAGCATACGTATTCGGAGGATCATGAAACAACACCGCTAGGCTGTAGCAAGGGGAACTCCTAGTTAGGTAAATGGAGTTTATTATGTTGGTAATAGTTTAGATACCATAGTTGGGGGCCAGGGAGTCCAACTATAAAGATTACTGCCTGTCCCTACTGTGTGCTGGTTTTTCAAGAGAAACTAAGTTTTTAACTAATGGAATGCAATGTACTTATGATTGACTGTGTGTTTGTACGTATGTGTGCTCATTTTCAAATGGGATGCGGTGTAATTATTTTGATGTTGCATATGATAGTGAAATTGAGATACCATGGAAATTATTGATGATGTTTATGTGATTTGTGATTATTTTAGAAGAAATGATGCTTATGTGATTGGTGATGTTTGAATGAAATAATGTTCAAATGAGATATATGTTTATTGGGTTGATGATGTTGGAAATAAGACGAGTTTAATATGTATGGTGATGATATAATGATGATGTGGTTTATAATGTTTAAATGAAATGATGATGAAATGGTTGTTGATGTTGAAATAAGATGAAGTTGATGTTTATGAGGATAATGTTGAAATAATATCAATTTGATATATATGATGATGATATTGAGATGATGTGATGTGTATGTATACTGATATCCATTGGGGGTGCATGACGGGTTACCCTTGCGAGGAAGGATTTGTTCCTAGCCGAGTCATGCATTGATAGTGCCCATGGTTATCGTTGTGTGATGTGGATATACATTGATACACATGGGGGGTGTATCACGGGTTACCCTTGCGAGGAAGGATTTGTTCCTAGCCCAGTCATACATCGATGGTGCCCATGGTTGTAGGCTGAGTATATACACATGGGATGCAGTGACCGGTTGGTTACCCTTGCAAGGATGGATTTGTTCCTAGCCATGGTCAGTGCATCGGTGAGCGTACATTGGTGTGTTATGTATGTACATAGGGGGTGCATGACGGGTTACCATTGCAAGGAAGGATTTGTTCCTAGCCGGGTCATGCATTGATGATGCCCACGTTTCATACTTCATTTGCATGGATGGAAATAGAATGAAGGCACTCGCATACCTGTGGGTTTCAGTGGGCTAAGAACACAGGTACTAAGGGGTCATTAGGTTTGGAATTCCCTAGCAACGCTGGCTGATCACCAGGGGGGATGGCCAATGCACGACAGGGTGGCCCTGATAGGCGATGAATCATTTTTCATGTGAGAGGCTATTTCTGGATATGGTACCACATTGCATGCTAATAGATGAGTCAGGTACATACATCATTCTGTACATGATTGTTTGAGTTGTGAAATGCATTGGATGACTGGTTTGTTGCGTGTGTATTGGAATAATGGATTTTTGTTAATGATTGTGGTGAGTAATGTTGTTTCTTTCCAACTGATGCTATCTGATACTTGTTGTTTATGTATAATAAACTCACCGTTGTTTTTGTTGTACCATGTGATTGGTACCTGTGAAGATCACAAACCTTTGTTCGTGTAAGCAGATGAGCAGCAGTAGGTGACTCTGGAGAAGGATTCTTTTTCGTTGGAGCCGTCAAGCTGACGTGATGACATTGGATTTCTTTTTTGGGAAAGAGTTGTGTTTTGTTAATCAACTATTTCTTAGTTAGTTTCCTTGACTCTCTTGTTAAATATGTAATTTCAGGTGTATATACATGTAAAATCAAATGAAGTTCTAACATGAGGACGATATGCACTGATTATATATATATATATATATATATATATATATATATATATATATATATGTACATATATATGTACATATATATTTAATTATGTAAGTACAATATGTGTATGATAATTGTATTATTGGGAAAAAAAATTACTACTATTTTCATAGTCAAATTAATGAAGTTTTTATTAAAATTAAGACATGCAAGATTAAGAGTTAGTGATATCGTAGCGACTAGGTGGGTCGTTACAAGAATTGGTAGTTAAGCAACCTTTGAGACTTCATCATTGTCTCCTCAATGACTAGAACGCAATTAATCAGAGTTCCAATCTTCATTCCATACACCAATTGTAGGTCATCATCTATGATTTGAGCATGATTAGTAGACCTTGGTGTAAGGATATAGATGATGATGAGTGAAGAAGTATGTCTTCACCATTCATGTTGCCAACCCCCAGCCTGTTCTTTATTCTTGCTTGTGGATGCAACAACATGCCCTTGTATGTGTCCATCTTTGAGTATCCTTTTATCTCTTCCTTAAATTTTCTGACACCTATACAAGAGATGCCAACCATTGCATTCCATACAGCATCATCAATCTCCATAGCAGCTCCATTCACTTGGGAATGGAGGACACCTCCATTCTTGCCTTGGCACAAGTGTAAAACACTTTTACCAATTCAGGGTAAAAAATAACCTTCATCTCCAGCAACTTTGTTAGCCCTTGAGCTTGCAGCATTGTCGGGAATTCAAATCCCTCATTCACAAACCAGTCAAGCTCTAGATATTTTGGAGGCATGACAAGCTTGGCTACATTGAACTACATGTAGTTATTCCTCTCAACCTTAGAGGTGAACTAGGTATTGAGCCTATTCTCAACAGCTCTTGAGGTTTGTCCAGCTTTTCTCTTGTTGATTTTGATTTTCTTATAGGCAGATGGGTTAGACATGGTGAGAGTTTTTAAAGAAAGGAATGGACAGAGGTTTGGTTAAGATAGAGAGGCAGAGCACAAGGAATTAGCTCAATTTGCTTAAGGGAGAAAGTGATTTTCAAGTGTGAAGAATTTAGCTTTTGAAAACCTGAATTTATAGAGTTTTTAAGGTTTAAAATTTGAATTTTGAAAACCTGTAACAGCTATCTCAAATTCCATGAGTGTCTGGGTTCACTGAACCAGATTTTGAATTTGAATTAGAGATAAGATGTCAGTTACAGTGCATTGAAAATTGTGCAGATTTGCATAAATGTCATAGATAATCGATTACAGATCCTTCGTAATCAATTATTTCAGGACAAAATATGACTCTGAACATGGTGTAATCGATGAATACGAAGGGGTAATTGATTACTCTAGAGAGTTTTGAATTTGCAAATAGCTTTCAAGAATTAAGTGATCAATTAAAATATAGGGTAATCAATTACTCAAGAGAGTTTTTGTCTCTGAATTGCATTTGAACACTAAGTAATCGATTAATTCGATAGGTAATCAATTACTCCAGGGAGTTTTTCATTTTGAAATACACTTTAAGTACCAAGTAATCGATTAATACGCATGGTAATCGATTACTCCAGAGAATTTGTTGGCTCTAAATTATCTCTAAACCTCAAAGAATCGATTAATATGTATAGTAATCGATTAAAGAAGAAAATTATGCAGAGTAAATAGTGTCGTTCATCAGAATTTTGAATTTTTTGTCATATGTGATGAATAGTAAATTTGGAGTGGTATTGCATGTAGTTAAGCACATCATAAGCATGCTAGCATATATTAGATTCATCAAGAATAGCTAGCATGTTCCTAATAGCATAGAATCTATCTCTAGCTAAGGGCTTAGTAAAAATATCAGCCAATTCATTATTTGTGTCAACAAACTCAATTGAGCAATTACCTTTTTGGATGTGATCTCTGAGCAAGTGATGTCTGATCTCTATATGCTTAGTCCTTGAGTACATTATTTGATTCTTTGATAAGTTGATAGCACTTGTGTTGTCACATAGCAAAGGAATTGTTTTCAATTCAACACCAAAATCTTGTAATTATTGCTTTAACCACAAACTTTGAGCACAACAACTTCCAGTAGCAATGTACCCAGCCTCAGCAGTTGATAGAGCATCATAAGGTTGTTTCCTGCAATGCCATGAGATAAGTGAGCTTCCCAATAAATGGCATGTTCCACTTGTGCTTTTCATGTCTAATTTGCATCCTGTAAAATCAAAATCTGAGTATCCAATTAAATTTAATAATGCACCTTTAGGATACCAAAGACCAACTCTTGGAGTTGATTTGAGATATTTGATGATTCTCTTGACTGTTGTGAGGTGTGATTCTTTAGGATTAGCTTGATATCTTGTGCATAAGCACACACTCAGCATTATATATGGTCTACTTGCAGTCAAGTACAATAGAGGTCCAATCATCCCTCTATATTTTGACTCATCAACCTTTTTGCCTTTTTCATCTAAATCAAGGTAAGTTGAAATTGCCATATGAGTTGCAACATCTTTGCTTTTCTCCATATCAAATTTCTTGATCAATTCATGGCAGTATTTTCTTCATTTGCTTAACTTGAAGTCCAAGAAAGAATGTTAATTCTCCCATCATAGACATTTCAAATTCATTCTGAATAGAGATTGCAAATTCTTTGCACAAGGAATGATTAGTTAAACCAAAAATAATATCATCACCATATATTTGAACCAATAAGATGTCATTGACAAATTTCTTGATGAACAATGTTTTGTCCACTTGTCAACTTGTCCTCTTCAAACTTAAGTTTAGGTAAACCAATTACTAAGTCTTTTCTAATAAGCTTGTTCATGTGATGCAAGTTAATGTGACTAGCTCTCCTATTCCATAGCCATGATTCATCAATCTTACTTACTAGACAATTAATAATGTGAATGAATGCATGTTCTATAAAGAGTTAGTAGATGTTACCCTTTCTTTTTCCTACATGTATAACCTCACCAGATTGACTATCACATATCTAGCAGCAATTATCATTAAAGGATACCTTGAATCCTTTATCACATAATTGACTTATACTTAGAAGATTGTGCTTTAAACCTTCCACATAGAGAACATTTCTGATCTTGGTTTTTTAAAGTTGTCTCCTATATTGCCTTCTCCAATTATCTTGCCTTTATTGTTGTCTCCATAAGTGCAAATCCTCCATCCTTTAAAGTCAGATTAGTAAGCATGGACTTGTCACCCATCATGTGTCTAAAGCATCCAGTGTCTAAGTACTATAATGATACTTTAGCTCTAAGACACACCTGCAACAATCAAATCAAGTGGCAAGGAAAGGTACCCAATTAAGGTTGGGTCCATAAGGATTAGCTATTTTTCCTTTTTTTATAACCCAAATGCAGTCTCCATTAGGCACATAGAACCTTCTAGCATAACACTTATGAGATGTGTGTCCTTCTTTCATGCAATAATGACATATGACAGGTTTTGATTTTCTTACAAAATAAGCCTTTGTAGTATGCTTTTTAGAAAACCTTTTTCTATTCATCTGTTTTAGAGGTACAAACTTGGTGTTTCCAAAAGGTTTTAATTGATGTTTGTAACCCAAACCAGATGTATCTCCAGCATACTTTTGCACACTTAACATTTGATTCAAATTACATTTGGTAAAGCTTTTTTATGAGATCTACCAAGTATGAATTTTCACTTTGTAAAGACATGCACTTTTCAAGTTGGCTCTTTTTGTGTTCATCAAATTCTTGTTGAAAAGCCTTTTGGTCATCTACTTTTGAAGAGGAAGAAGCACACACACACCCATTTGCTTTATAGCCTGAAACAAGTTTTTCATTCTCTTCTTTCAAGTTACAAAGTTCAGCTTGCATTGCTGCAAGTTTGGTGGTATGCCATCTAAGGTTACCTTTTAGCTTATTGTTGGAGATTGCAAGTTTTTGAGCCTCCTTATGCATTTTATGAAAAGCATCAACAAGTTGATCAAATTCAGGATTTACTTTTGATTCAGCATATGAGTCATCTTCATCAATTGTTGAAGTTAGGCAAATATTTGTTTCTTCATTCTCACTTGATGATTCAGAAGTTGTTGAGGCATTTTCTTCCCATGCTATGTAGGCTTTCTTTTGTTTTCCTCTTATCTTTGTTTTCTTTTCACCTAACTGCTTCTTTAAAAATATAGGACATTCAGAATTAAGATGGCCTTGCTTACCACATTCAAAGTAGTTGAAGTTGGTGTTGTTGTTGTTGTCACTTCTTTTGTTGAACTTTAAGAACTTTTTGTTCTTGTTCTTCTTCATGAATTTGTTGTATCTCTTAACTATTAGGTTCAGATTCTCATCACCTTAATCTTCACTTGAGTCTTCTTCTTTTTCCACATTTGAGGATGTTGTTAGACTTTTGGCAAGCGTATCAATTGTCATTGTAAGTTACAAAATTTATAAAAGTTCATCTCCACAGGGACTTGAGTTACTCAGTTAATCCAAATAAAACTTAACAGTTTAATAGTTATATACAACGAGTGTAAACGGAGTTTCATGTATTTGTGGAATAACAGAAATTATGAAATTTAAAGAAAAAGCAGAATAATAAATTTAGTGTGTTGGAATTATAGAAGATTACAAAAGCTAATAAGATTAATTCAAGAAAAACGTAGGATTGGATTTCATCATTCATACCCTTAGTATTTAGTTAATATTACCATGCATAAATTATTTTCTTTTATTATTAATGCACACATAAAATCACCCCAAATCGATCCCTCACATTTGAGAATCCTAAGAATATTTATCAAATATCGATCCCTCACATATGAAATAAATACCATAGCATTACAATCATAATTGCGTGCTATTTGCAATCTAAACGTTATGCTCTATTCCTAGCAACGTAACGTAAAGAGTAAAATTATTCAGTTCAAGTTTTAAGAGTACTTTTCAGTTAAACTTAGAACCTTATTTCATGAAACTAGTGATCAAGTAGAATCAAGCATTAAGTACAGAATGAAATTACCAATAATAAATAGAAAAGACTTATGCATAAATAAATATTAAAAGAGATACTTAAGGGTAGAAGATTACATCCAATCCTTAGAGAAGTTAGCCGATCATTATGGAGAGCACCTCCTCAATGGAAGAATTGATGAAGGAAATCATCACCAACTCCTTCCGGCAGAGTTCCCACACTAATTCCTCACTTCTCTCACTCTCCCTAAGCTAAACTACTCTCAAATCATGTCCTAAGTTCTCAAATTTTGAAAATGGGATGCTTTTCTCCAGGGTTTTCATGGCTATATATAGGAGAGGATGGCTGCTCGTGTCCACTCGCCCAGGCAACCATTTTCGCCTATTTTCACTCTCCTAGGCGAGTTTAATGCCACTTGTTGATCCACTTGCTGATGTCACTCGCCCAGGCGAGCAATTTGGCCTTGGTTCACTCGCCTAGCCGAGCTAATACTTTTTTCTGGAAGCCTCCACTCGCTTGGGCGAGAATACACTAGTTCCACTCACCTGGGCAAGTTAAAGACTTAATGATGAAGAAAGGTCATGGGTCTGGACGAGTTCTGGGCCATTTTGTTTCTGACACCTCCCAAATTTGATTTTTATGCCCCTTTCGCTTGCTTTGTTTGCTTGGATGCTTCGGATACCATCAGAACCTATCAAAAGACAAAATATGATTGGACTAATCTTCCAAAATGTGAAAAACAACATTTATATAAGTATTAAATACAAATCAACTAGGTTTTAGGGCAGGTTTATAAACATTTTTACTGAAATCAGTAAATAAGTGCCATCATTGTAAGCCTGATTTTTAGTGAAATATGACACTTATCAACTCCCCCTAACCTAGAATCTTGCTTTTCCGCAAGCAAAGTATAATAATACTACAAATAATAGGAATATAAGTAATATATAGAAAATACTTTTTAATATAAAACATGCTTTGTAAAGAATCAACTTTCAAGAATGATCAGAACATATTTTCAAATAATCAACCTCGAGAATTGAAAACACAAAAAATGGAATTCACAAAACCAAAATGAGATTAAGATCAATTCGCATTTCATTTCTAAAGAACATCATAAGAAACTCCTAATTTTTTTAAATAGAGGAAAACCTCTCAAACGTGTTTAATTCTCCCACAGGTAAGTATTTTTTCTCAATTCCAACACTAATATGTCATAGATCAATTTTGCAGTTCATTTCCCATCAAATCAAAATACATAATTATCATACATCTTTAGGACTTTTTAGGGTTGGGCCTGGCTTGAAAATGAATCTTGGTTTTTCTGGATATTCAAAGTTACCTTGAGAATAGGAGAGTAAACAAAGATAAAACAATCCTATCATCACTTTCTATTTCTTTTCCTACCAAGATATTCATGCTTTTTTTATCAACTTTTCCAATCATCCAACTTTCATAGAATATTCTGTACAATTTAGAACATAAGGAATTTGTTTCCTTTTTCTTTTCTTCTTTCTCTTTTTCTTTCTCTTTCTTTTCTTTTCTAGCTTTTTAAATCACATGAATAGCCACATTTAAACAAAGTTTTTTTTTTCATCACATTAGCTACCCAAATGATAAAAGTTTCCAATAAAATAAAATCCTCCTTTGCTCTCCTATCCTTAGGTAAGGTAGGGAATTCTTATCCTAGGTTAGGGTTCCAATCAAAATATCAAGTGTTTGGCTCAAAAGGTCTAGCAAGTGGTAAATCATCATATATTGGGATAGCTTTTTGGCCAGTGGCTTTTAAAATGTTCAAGAAGAAAGAAGGCCTAAATCATATCCATGCATCATATGTCATGACAATTAGAAATTCATTCAAAATCAACTATATATCATATCAGTGAGGACACTCAATATAATTTATATGGGTGCACTCAGTCACTTAAGCTTAAGGCATGTTTTCATGTTCAAATCAAATCAGTGTTTTGAAAGATGTTCGTTATCAACTCCATGTAAAAACATTTTCCTTCATTCGGTATTTGAGAAAGTCATTCCTTTGTTTTTCTTTTCTCAAAGTTTTCTAAAAAAATCATTTGTTGTGTTCTGATTCTAAAAAAATTAAATTTCAAGAACAGTATCTATTGATTCTTTTCAAAAACACGTTATATTCAAGAAAAATTTTCTTTTAAGTCTCAAAAAATTATACCTATTCTACAATTGGTTAAAACTTGGTCTTTTAAAATTTCTTTATAAAATCAAAGTAAGGATCTTAATCACTTTTAAACTAAGAATGCTTTTAATCAATCAAATCACTTAGCTCAAGAAATCAATAGCTCAAAACAGAACTTGTTGAGTAATGATAAAAATACCAAGAACAAATGAACAAGATGAATAATAGAGATTTAGAGAGAGAGAAATAACACTTGAATTTATACTAGTTCACTTCTCAAGAGAAGCTACATCCAGTTTCTTCTAATCAACACTAGATTAGAGTTCCACTATTATAAATTTCAGTTCTTACAGGCTTTATTACAAACACTCTTTATCAACTCTAGATAAAGAAAAGAAATCTAAAACCCTATTAGACTTCTAGTGAACAAGAACCAGAGAACACTACTCTGTTCTTCCCTAGAAAACTTAGAGCAGGTGTAAAACACCTTCACTAGTTCAGGGTAAAAGGTACCCTTCATCTCCATAAATTTCTTCAAACCTTAGGCTTCAATGAAAGCAGGGAATTGAAAACCTTCTCCTATAAACCAGTCAAGGTGTTTGGGAGGACAAATTAGTTTGGTGGCATTGAACTGGAGGTATGTCATTTTGTCTCTCTCATTTGAAAACCAGTGGTCTAATCTATTTACTGCTGGGTTTGAAGATTCAGCCTTTCTTTTGGAGGTTTTGGTTCTCTTAGGGGCAGACATGGCTAATGTGAGGAAAGGCTACTAAAGCAGAGTTTCTAAACTCAGAGAAAAGAAAAACACAGTAGTGCTTAAGACAGAAGATGAGAATGGTGTGTTTTCGTTCTTTAACATAGGCTGTATTTATAGAATATTTTAGGCTCCAAAGTTCAAATTTGAAATGAGGAACAATTACTTCGAATTAACCCACTCAATTTAAAGCACAGAAGATTCAAATTTTGAATTAAGTGGCAGTTGGGCAATTACAAATTCCAAGATAAAATCTGCAGATTATGCAGTAACTCCATGGATAATCGATTATGTTCTTATGTAATCCGATTATTTCATAGGCAGAATCAGTTTTAGCAAAGGCAGTAATTGATTATTTCGAAGTGTAATTGATTATTACAGTAAAACTTCAAGCTTTCAGACATATTACATACAATTTAATTGATTACCATTCACTGTAATTGATTATTCCAGTGAGTTTGAATTTTATAAAAGCATTTTAAGCTTATGTAATCGATTATTTCGAAGCATAATCGATTATTTCAAAACAATTCAGTTAAAGAAGATGAAGTGTAATTGATTATTCTACTTATGTAATCGATTATCACACAAAGAATTTCAAGTTTCAAAGTTTTCAAATCAATTTAATCGATTAATCCGATAGCTTAATCGATTATTCCAGTGAATTTCATTTGTTGGAAATATGTTCTATGAAGAATAATCGATTATCTTTGTTATGTAATCGATTACAGAAGCGCAAATTTCATTCCCAACAGCTTTTAAAGTCCATTTAATCAATTAATCTGTGCCTTAATCAATTATTACAGTGGAGATATCAGAATGAATAGTATTTATGCAGCACAATTTCAAATTTTCCAAGCACAAGTGATGATCAATCAAGTAAGCTGCTATTTCTCATAGATTAACACATACCAAGCATGCTAGCAAATGTTAGACTCATCAAGGATACCTAGCATGTTTCTAAGAGTATAGAATCTATCTCTAGCCAATGGTTTAGTGAATATATCAGCCAATTGATTGTGTGTATCAATGAAGTCAATTTTGATGTTACCTTTTTGGATGTGATCTCTAAGGAAATGATGTCTTATCTCAATGTGTTTGGTCCTTGAGTGCATTATTGGATTTTTGGAAATGTTGATAGCACTTGTGTTACATAGCAGAGGTATTTCCTTTAATTCAACACCAAAATCTTGTAATTGTTGCTTTAGCCAAAGGTTTTAAGCACAGCAACTTCCAGTAGTGATGTACTCAGCTTCAACTGTTGATAAAGCAACACAAGATTGTTTCTTGTAATGCCATGAGATCAGTGAACTTCCAAGTAGATGACAAATTCCACTAGTGCTTTTTCTATCCAACTTGTACCCTGCAAAGTCAGAATCATAATAACTAACTAAATTAATTTATGTACCTTTAGGATACGAAAGACCAACTTTTGGTGTTGATATGAGATATTTGAGGATTTTTTTGACTGCAATGAGGTGTGATCCTTTGGGATTTGCTTGATATCTTGCACACAAACACACACTCAACATAATATCTGCTCTACTAGTTGTCAAGTACAACAAAGATCTAATCATTCCTCTAAACTTTGACTCATCAACCTTCTTTCCTTTTTCATCTGAATCAAGATAAGTTGATGTTGCCATTGGAGTTGCAGCATCTTTGCTTTTCTCCATTTCAAACTTTTTGATCACTTTAAGGAAATACTTGGTTTGATTTAGAAATGTTCCATTCTTCATTTTCTTTACTTGAAGCCCAAGAAAGAATGTTAATTCTCCAATCATTGACATTTCAAATTCTTTCTGCATAGAGATAGAAAATTCTTTGCACAATAGTTGATTAGTTAAACCAAAAATTATATCATCAACATACACTTGAACCAATAATTTGTCATTTCTTTGTCTTTTGATGAACAAGGTTTTATCAACATGTCTTCTTGTGAAAGATTGCTCAAGCAGAAATTTGCTTAATCTTCATACCAAGATCTTGGAGCTTGTTTTAAACCATAAAGAGATTTCTTAAGTTTATAAACATGATTTGGATACTTGAAATCAGTAAAACCAGGAGATTGCTCCACATACATTTCCTCTTCAATATATCCATTTAAGAAATCACTTTTAACATCCATTTGAGAAAGTTTAAAATCCATTAAACCTGCATATGCAAGCAATAACCTAATGGCTTCCAATCTTGCAACTAGTGCATAGGTTTCCTCATAGTCAATGCCTTCCTCTTGGTTATAACCTTTTGCAACCAATCTAGCTTTGTTTCTGACTATGATTCCACTCTTATCTATTTTGTTTCTAAAAACCCATTTTGTGCCAATAGGTTTGAGAGAAGGAGGTCTACGGACAAGTTCCCAAACTTCATTTCTCTTGAATTGATTCAATTCATCATGCATGGCATGCATCCAATGTTCATCAATTAAGGCTTGATCAATATTCTTAGGTTCTATTTGTGAAACAAAAGCCATATTACAATAGAGATTTCTTAATGATGATCTAGTAGATACTCCCTTTGATACTTCACCAATTATGTTGTCAAGGGAGAGATCTCTTGTAGTTCTCCAATCTTTAGGCTCATGAACAGATGTTGATTGTTTTGTTTCAGCAATTGGTTCTTCCTTTTCTTCAATCATTGAGTCATTAAGTTGAATAAACTCTTCCAAAGGACCTGCATCAATATCACTCTTCTTTTCCTCTTTAGAGGGATTAGATTCATCACAAATAACATGAACTGATTCTTCCATGCATAAATTTTTTTTATTGAAAACTCTATATGCTTTACTTTGTAATGAATATCCAAGGAAAATGGCTTCATCAACTTTAGCATCAAATTTTCCAAGTGATTCTTTGCCATTATTTAACACAAAACACTTACAGCCAAACATTTCTCATTTGAGAACATTTGGCTGTAAGTGTTTTGTG
>QARZ01041094.1:50270-63080 GCA_013407115.1 Glycine latifolia
AGTGTTCATGCTGATTTCTGGGTTTGAACAACGAACAGAATAATCGATTAAACCGATTAAAGTAGTGAAGAATTATTACAGAAGCAGCTTGTGTAATCAATTACGAATCATGGTAATCAATTAAAGCAGTAAACCATGTTTTTCTAACAAGCCTTTTGTAATCGATTACAAGAACTGGTAATCAATTAAAGTAGTAATGCATGTTTTTTTCTTTTAACACTATGTAATCGATTACAAGAAATGGTAATCGATTAAATTGTTCTTCAATGCTTTTCCAGATTTAAAATCAAAGCAAATATAAACCGTAGTGTAATCGATTAAAATAGTAAGTTTTGCATTTTTCCAAAAACATTGCCTATTTAGTTCTTTTCAAAAATTGCTTTAATTCTTTGATGAAGACATTTAAGCATGTAAATGATTAAGTGCATGTAATGCAAGGATCAACAGATTGGCCTCTTCATACACTTCAATTTGAATTACATTCTTCAAGGCATGTGAAAAGCTCAAAACATTCTTCCAATTCCTAAACTTCAAACTTCAAGTTGCTCCCCCTATATCCAACATGTAAAACAATAAAGAAAGTGATAAGAAAATGTCACGTATTTTTCAGCTCAATGAGATAATCAGCCAGATTATGCATCTGATCATCATCACCCTCATTAGCTACTTATTCTCCTTCATTTGTAGCTTCTTGGTCAGCTGTAGGGCCTTGATCAACCGCAGGACCTGCCTCCTCCTGAAAAATAGGCCTGTCCCCAGGCCAAGCAATATGAGCTTTGAACTGATCTGGAGTGGGCCAAGGAAAGGGGTTCGGATCCTGGCTATGTTGATGTAATGTATAGTTATAGAAGCTTTCGTTTAGCTGCGTCTGACCACTGTAGTTGGTAGCCTGTTGATCAGCCACATGTTGCATGTAGGTATGCATCTGGAGTTCCGTTCTCTGAAGGTGTGTTGATATGAACTCCAAAGATGCTGGCTCTAGTGGCTGCTACTGCTGGACCTGTCCAGCTATGCAATATTTCTCAATAAAAGATCAGTTGATCGGAGGGTGGAAGGTCTTGGAAGGTTGCACCTGTATCCCATAAAATTGGCATAAGCCAGTGATTAGAGCAGGGAATCCAAGTGCCCTATTGGACTTCTCCGGATTCGGTGGATGCCGAGGTGGCTCTAAAATCAGAAACTGATGAATTGCATCCGAGATCAACTGGGCCACGTTAATATTGATCTATTCAATACAACTATAAACCAACTGACATTTAGGCATAGTTAGATCAGAATTATGGTCACTCAGAAGTATATTACTCAAGAGAAATGTAATCCAGATTTGAGTTAAAGTGGTCATGTTGATTCTCATCACCCTAACCCTATTACCTGTAATGTTTCTGGCAAAGTCACAGCCAGGGGAACAGAGTAACTGAGTGATAACCTGTTCATCAAATTCGGAATGGATTTTCCTCCTAGTCATATTCACAGAGTTGACCTTCTTCCAAAATGAGTGGATTTCCTAAAAATTGATTAATCGCATCTGGATCATAAGGAATCCATTGGCCACGTACTAAAAAGCGTTGATCATGAATGCCTTCCTCGGTTGGCCAAGCATTGGCATAGAATTCTAAGACAACTCCATCTTCTTCTGTCAAGTTCCGCTGTAAATTCCGGATACTCTCATTCCATTAATTGAATTTTTCTTTCTTTGAGGAGCGACCAATTTTTAATTATCTCAAACCATTTTTGGTGTTCCTCGCTCCTAAATCTTTGAGCATCAAATATGAAGTCTGCAGGAAGATCTGAACTTGATCCTTCTCCTACGTGCCTAGCCCTTTTAGTAGGAAGCTTGTTGGGAGCCATTTGATTTTATGGAAATGAGAGAATGCAAGATGAATGATGCGCTTGGGCGAGTGTGGGAGAAGAAGAAGTCACAACAATAAGCAAAAATTAAAAATGATTTGGGAAATGATTTTGAAAAACTTGATTTTTGTCTTTTAAATTCATGTTGTAGACATAGGCTCGCCCAGGCGAGTGTTTTGCTCATGGTTTACTCGCCTGGGCGAGTTAAACCCCAATTTTTGTTTTTTAGAAAAATATTTTATTTAACTTAGTTTCTTCCTATCCTACAAAGACCTTAACCTATATTTAAATATTTGTAAATATTTTAAGAAAACTAAATAATATAAATATTTAAGCAAAATATACAATATTTTAAAGAAAGGTTAGAATGTACTAGGTTGCCTCCTAGAAGCGCTTCTTTAACGTCATCTTAGCTGGACACTTTTGCTGTAACTCAAACTTCTTACAAGTGGATCACAGTGGTGAGTCTTTCAACATCACCACCCAAATAAGGTTTTATTCTGCTACCATTTACAGTCCATGTCCTTTTTATGGCTGGATCTTCAAGGACTACAGCTCCATGTGACATGACTTCATTGATGATGGATGGTCCAGACCATTTGGATTCCAACTTACCTGGAAACAATCTCAATCTAGAATTAAATAAAAAAACCTGTTGTCCAGGTTGAAAATTCTTTTTCAAAAGCTTTTTATCATGATAAAATTTAACTCGTTGCTTATAAAGCTTAGAATTCTCATATGCGTAAGACCTTAATTCCTCCAGTTCATGAAGTTGAAGCTTCCTGTATTCACCGACTGCATTAGGATCAAAATTCAGAAATTTTAATGCCCAAAAAGCTTTATGTTCTAACTCAACAGGCAAATGACAAGATTTGCCATAGACCAATTGGAAAGGTGTGAGTCCTGTAGGAGATTTGTATGTTGTTCTGTATGCCCATAGAGCTTCATCTAGCTTTTGAGACCAATCCTTCCTTGATTGAGCAATTGTTTTCTCCAAAATTCTTTTAATTTCCCTGTTAGAAACTTTAGCTTGCCCATTGGTTTGGGGATGATAAGGTGAAGCGACCTTGTGTCTGACACTGTAATGTTGGAGAACTTTCTTAAGTTGGACATTGCAAAAATGAGATCCTTCATCACTTATCAATACTCTGGGTGTACCAAACCTTGAAAATATATTTTTCTTTAAGAAGCAAATAACTGTCTTAGCATCAATATGTTGTGCAACTATTGCTTCCACCCATTCGGTGACATAGTCCACAGCCAACAAAATGTATTCATTTGAGTAGGATGATGGAAATGGACCAATGAAATCTATTCCCCAACAGTCAAAGGCTTCTACCTTCAGAATGTTTTGTAGTGGCATTACATTTCTTCTAGAGATTCCCCCTGTTCTTTGGCAGTTATCACACCTCTGAACATATTCATGGGCATCTTTAAACAATGTAGGCCAATAGAATCCTGATTGGAGAACTTTTGCAGCAGTCTTCTCCCCATTGTAGTGGCCTCCATAAGGTGAACTATGGCAATGCCACAGTATGCTCCTTGCCTCCCCCTAAGTTACACACCTTCTCAGGAGATTATCTGCTCCAATTTTGAAGAGGTAAGGATCATCCCACACAAAGTGTAATCTTCAGGAATTGCACCAACTGCTTTGAAATTAGCCATCTCTACAAACCATGGCCTTTCTGAAATGTTGAATAGCTTTTCATTAGGGAATTCTTCTTGAATATCAGGACCTTGTGTGGTTACTTCATCACTGGTAAGTCTGGAAAGATGATCAGCTACATGATTTTCACTCCCTTTCTTATCCTTGATTTCTAAATCAAATTCCTGTAAAAGTAAAACCCAACAGATAAGTCTAGGTTTAGAATCAGCTTTGACTAGCAAATATTTTATAGCAGCATGATCAGTAAAAACTACAACCTTAGAACCTATTAAATAAGATCTAAATTTTCCAAAGCATACACTACTGCAAGCAATTCTTTCTCAGTTGTTGCATAATTAATTTGAGCTTCATTTAAAACTTTTCTTGCGTAATATATAACATGGAAAACTTTGTTTTTCCTTTCTCCCAAAACTGCTCCTACAGCATAATCACTTGCATCACACATTATTTCAAAATCAAGAGTCCAATTTAGTGCAGTGATTATAGGTGCAGAAACTAGTTTTTGTTTCAAAGTGTCAAAAGCTTTTAAACAACAATCATCAAAATGAAATGTAACTTCTTTATTCAAAAGATTTCTCAATGGTTTGGCAATTTTGGAAAAATCCTTGATGAATCTTCTGTAAAATCTTACATGTCCTAGAAAACTTCTAATACCTTTAACATTTGTTGGTAGAGGTAATTTTTCAATAACATCCACTTTGGCTTTGTCAACTTCAATGCCATGCATAGAGATCTTGTGACCTAATACAATACCTTCAGTCACCATAAAGTGACATTTCTCCCAATTAAGCACAAGATTTGTTTCAATACATCGCTTCAAAACAATATCCAGGTTATATAGACATAATTCAAAAGAAGAACCAAATACAAAAAAATCATCCATGAATATTTCTATACTTTTTTCAACAAGATCAGAAAAAATAGCAAACATGCATCTCTGAAATGTAGCAGGTGCATTACAAAGACCAAAAGGAATTTTCCTATAAGCAAAAACACCAAAAGGACAAGTAAAAGCTGTTTTCTCTTGGTCTTCAGGATCAACATTGATTTGATTATATCCTAAATAACCATCAAGAAAATAGTAATATTGTTGACCTGCTAACCTTTCCAGCATTTGATCCATAAATGGTAATGGAAAATG
Organism: Glycine latifolia; assembly: GCA_013407115.1. NCBI lineage: Eukaryota > Viridiplantae > Streptophyta > Magnoliopsida > Fabales > Fabaceae > Glycine > Glycine latifolia. The sequence goes on from QARZ01041094.1 coordinate 54,926, forward strand.
ATCCTTTCTGGTGGCTTTATTGAGCTTCATGTAATCAATACACATTCTCCAACCCGTAACAGTACGAGTTAGAATAAGCTCATTTTTATCATTTTTAATAACAGTCATACCACCTTTCTTGGGTACTACCTGTATAGGGCTTACCCACTGGCTATCTGAAATAGGATATATCATTCCAGCTTCAAGTAGCTTGACTACTTCTTTTCTAACAACTTCTTTCATTGTTGGATTTAGACGTCTTTGAGGTTGAGCTACAAGTTTATAATCTTCTTCCATTAAAATTCTATGCATACAATAAGAAGGAGTAATACCTATTAGGTCTAATAAGGTCCAACCAATAGCTTCTTTGTTTTTCTGCAAAACTTTTACCAATTTCTTTTCTTCTTCTTCAGAAAGATTTGCATTAAAGATCACTGGTTTTTGGGAATTTCCTGCAAGGAAAACATATTTTAAATGTGAAGGTGATACCTTTAGTTCTAGCTTTGATTCTTCTTTTTTCTTATCTTCCTTCAATTCTTCAAAGAGAGATTGATGATAAGGATTTTCTTTGAAATAATTTAGCTGTTGAAGATACTCTGATCTTTCCTTATCTTCACCTTCATCTCCTTCTTTGACTACTTTGGTCAGTGCTTTCTCTAAACCATCTTTCCTGTAAATCAATTTTTTAGAGTCAGAAATTACCTAATCCAGGACATCTATTCTAAAACATTCTTTTTTATCTATGGGATGTTTCATGGCTTCAAGAACATTGAACTGCACTTCATCATCTTGCACCCTCACAGTGAGTTTTCCTTCATGAAAGCTCTGCCAAGAATTAATGGAACTTCGTTGTCTTCATCCATGTCCATCACTACGAAGTCGACTGGAAAAAAGAATTTGTCAACTTTCACCAACATATCTTCAATAATGCCATGAGGATGCTCAATAATTCTGTTAGCTAGCTGCAAAGTCATCCTTGTTGGTCTGATACTTCTCCTATCCTTTTGATCATGGACAAGGGTATGAGGTTGATGCTTGCACCTAGATCAAGAAGAGCCTTCCCCACTGATAATCTCCCAATAGCCACAGGAATTGTGAAACTACCAGGATCTTTGGATTTTTCTAGAATGGTTTTTTTGGATAATTGCACTACAACTTGCATCCAATTCTATTATTTTATCATCCATGTATCTTTTCTTTTTGGTGAGTAAATCCTTCATGAATTTGGCATATGTTGGCATCTGCTCCAATGCTTCATAGAAAGGAATGTTGATCTGCAGTTGTTTAAAAATATCTAGGAAGCGCTTGTACTGCCTTTCCTTTGCTTTCTTTGATGGAGCATGTGGATAAGGCATATGCTGAACTAGTGGAGGATTTAGTACAGCTTTGCCTTTATCAATTGTTTTCTGCTTCTCTTCTTCATTTATCATATTTTTTTCAATTTTTTCATTTGTCACCACTTCACCATTTTTTTCATTTTCTTTTTCAACTTTTTTCTTTTCATCATTTTTTTCTACAACTCCCTCATTTTTCTTTTTCTCATCATCATCCTTCAAACCAACCACAGTCCCTCTCCTTGTTATAATTGCCTTGCATTGTTCCTTTGGGTTGACTTGTGTGTTGGCTGAAAAAGATCCACATCCATGCTCTGAGAGTTGCTTTGCGAGTTGTCCAACCTGTACTTCAAGATTTTTGATGAAAGCATCAATATTCTTTTGATTGGTGATAGACATCTGCATAAACTGAGTTAGAGTGTCTTCCATTTTTGACAATCTATCAGGTTAAGCTTGGTTTTATGGATTCCTATTAGAAGGACCTGCATATGAATTGTTAGAAGGACCTGCAAAAGGAGGATTAGTGGGAGCAGTATATGCATTATTATTTTGTCTCCAACCATAAGGTTGATTTGAACCTGGACCTCCTCGGTAACCTTGATAATTTTGCTGAGGTCTAGTCTGATTCTGCAAATAATGAGCCTCCTCTTTTGGTTGGAAATCACCAGGTGCTGGACAGTGGCCATTTTGATGTTCTCCACCACAGAAATCACATCTCAAAATTTGTTGAACTTGATGAGCTGTGTGTGTTTTTTGTGATCCTCCATGCTGAATTTATTGAGGAAGTTGGCCTATTTGTTTGGTTAAGGCCTCCAATTGTTGAGTTAACATTTTATTTTGAGCTAGAATTGCATTTTGAGTATCCAGCTCCATTACACCTTTCCTTTGAATTGGAGATCTATCATGGTGAGACTGGTAATCACTGGCTGCTATGGAGTCAATGATTACAATTGCTTCCTCCGGGCTTTTTGACATCATAGTTCCTCCAGCTGAGGCATCAAGAATCATCTTCATTTGAGGTCTCAAACCACTGTAGAAAATATGTAGCTGTGCAACATCATCAAAATTGTGGTTTGGGCACCTCCGCAATAAGGATTTGAATCTCTCCCATGTCTCACAGAGAGGTTCATCTGCTCCTTGGGAAAAAGTAGCAATGGCTGATTTTGCGCTTATAAATCTTGATGGAGGAAAGAATCTAGTAATAAATTTTTCCTCCACTTCTTCCAACGTGCTCAGGCTTTTGTTTGGTTGGGACTGGAGCCAAGTCTTTGCTTTGCCTGTCAAAGAAAATGGAAAAGCTCTAAGGTAAACAACTTTAACATCTTCATTAGAAGCTCCCATAGTACTGCATAACTCCATGAATATGGACAAGTGAGTGTATGGATCCTTATGGTCCATCCCTACAAAGGCATGTGAGCCAATTAGACTGAGTAATACTGGCTTCAGTTCCACAACTTTATTGTTGAAAGGAGGGATGACTATGTTGTTATAATGCTTTGGTCCTTGTTGGTAAGCATAGTCACCAAGAGTTCTCCTTGGTGGTCTATTTTCTTCTTCCCCTTGATCAGCCATATTATCACGTACAAGTGGCTTTTCTGATGAAGGAGGATCAATAGACGAAGTTTCCCCCGATGGCTTATTGGCTTCTAGTTTCTTTTTCATCCTATTTTTCCTTTATGTTTTAGTGATTTCTGGATCAAACAAAGGTTTATCTGTAGAAAACTTACCTCGCATAAAGGAAAAAGAGCAAACTACAATATCCTGTAAGCATCGAGGTTAAAATAAAAGACAATCTATATACAAAAATTAAAAATAAAGTAAATACCGAAAGTAAGAAAAAAAATCCTACTAAACCGAAAAATTAAATCTTAAAAGAACTAAGTAAACAACTCAAGTCCCCGGCAACGACGCCAGAAACTTGTTAGACTTTTGGCAAGCGTACCAATTGTCGTTGTAAGTTACAAAATTTATAAAAGTTCATCTCCACAGGGACTTGAGTTACTCAATTAATCCAAATAAAACTTAACAGTTTAATAGTTATATACAACGAGTGTGAACGGAGTTTCATGTATTTGTGGAATAACATGAATTATGAAATTTAAAGAAAAAGCGGAGTAATAAATTTAGTGTGTTGGAATTACGGAAGATTACGGAAGCTAATAAGATTAATTCAAGAAAAGCGTATGATTGGATTTCATCATTCATACCCTTAGTATTCAGTTAATATTACCATGCATAAATTATTTTCTTTTATTATTGATGCACACATAAAATCACCCCAAATCGATCCCTCGCATTTGAGAATCCTAAGAATATTTATCAAATATCGATCCCTCGCATATGAAATAAATACCCCAGCATTACAATCATAATTGCGTGCTATTTGCAATCTAAACGTTATGCTCTATTCCTAGCAACGTAACATAAAAAGTAAAATTATTCAGTTCAAGTTTTAAGAGTACTTTCCAGTTAAACTTAGAACCTTATTTCATGAAACTAGTGATCAAGTAGAATCAAGCATTAAGTACGGAATGAAATTACCAATAATAAATAGAAAAGACTTATACATAAATAAATATTAAAAGAGATACTTGAGGGTAGAAGATTACATCCAATCCTTAGAGAAGTTAGCCGATCATTATGGAGAGCACCTCCTCAATGGAAGAATTGATGAAGGAAATCATCACCAACTCCTTCTGTAACGCCTCTCTTTACTCACTCGTGCTTGATTGATTTTATATAAAATTCCGTGTCCATTTTGTTTTAAAATTAGATTAGTATAAATTTTTTTTTTTTTCGAAAATTCTTTTCGCTTTGCTTGCTAATTTTATGATTCGTAAGTAACGTAAATGATTATCCTCATCACGATTCATTTATAACGAGAAGTATAGTTAAATATAACAGTCCGTGTACAGTCTTCCAAAATAAAATACAGACCATCACTAAAATAGTCTCATACAAATTTCATAACTTCAGAGGCAATACCATCATACCAGGGCAACAATACATCAAGCCAAAATACACCAAGCCAAGTACAGCAAGCAAATCATCCAATCTTCACCATCACATCATCTCAGCTCTTTACTGTCTTTCTGCTCGCCCAAGTAAATTGGGGTCATCACAGGTGTCAAAACCACAGACACAATATGGGTAAGTATTTAATAAACAGAATTAGATAATTGACAGAAATAGAATAATATATTAATTACATGACTTATTTAACATAAACAACGGATATATATACATAGAATAATATTTATAAACAGAGATACATGATAGATGATGCATGCTTTCTTTGTTACATGATGCATGACTGAGATCTCAGAGGCCTAATAAGAGGTACCATAATTAATATAGTTTCACCCACTCCAGTGAAACCAGTCCCACCCACTCCAGTGAGACAGTCCCACCCACTCCAGTGAGACCTCCCTCCACTCTGAGGGGATAAGAGGTACCATAAAACAGTTCCACCCACTCCAGTGGAACAGTCCCACCCACTCCAGTGAGACCTCCCTCCGCTCTGAGGGGATAAATGCAAATGATGTATGTAATGGCTGGTTTTATTTTTCATTTATCTCTTTTATCATTTATTTCAATTTTTTTTTTTTTTATATCAACTAATTCCACCCACTCCAGTGGAATACATATCAGATGGTCCCACCCACTCCAGTGGAACACAAAATAACCAGCAACTCACTCTCAAATCATCTTTGTTACAGAATCTCAACAAAACTCAACATCAATTGAATTTTAACATGTCATACAGCTATATCATAAAATATACAGCAACAACCTACAACACCATTTAGTTACAAATATACAGCAACATATTAAAATATCATACAGCAACCCATACAGCACTATTTGTTTACAATTCCAGCTCCACACAGCCACATATTAAATGTCATACAGCAACATAAATAAATTAATATACAACGACCTAATTAAATATACAGCAACCAAATAAATTAAAACATACAGCAACAGCAACATAGTATCATACAGCAATCATTAAATACAGCAACAGCAACATTACTTACAGCATACAGCCACCTAAAGTTACAAATTCAACAGTCTACAGCAACATAATAAATAACATACAGCAACAACATACAACAACCATAACAGCAACATAATAAATTAAGTAACAACATACAGCAACTTCAAGTTACAAAATTAATCTTACAGCACATAAGAGAATAACATACAGCGATCATTAATATACAACAACATAACATACAACAACATTTGGTTACAGAATTAATTTACAACAACATACTAAATTATCATACAGCAACCATTAAATTACAACATTAGTCTTACAGCAACAAGATTATTATACAGCACTCATTAATTGTAAAATTAATATACAGCAACCTTAAATACAGTAATATACAGCCACATAATATACAACAACATAATTGTCCAACAGCAACATACAACTTAATTCAACACAGCAATAGTATACAGCATCATTAAATCAATTTTCAGCAACATAATAAATTAACCTACAGCAACCTTAAATTACCACTACAGCAATGTACAACAACAAAATAAATTAACATACAACAGTTTTTAGTTAAACATTAATATACAGCAACCTAAAATAATAAATCACAATTATTACAGCATCAAATAAAAGGGTACAGCAAAGAAATCCATGGCCACAATAGTTAAATTAATTAGTTACTTATACCAATTTTTATAACTTTACAAAATAAGGAAAAAAAACATGGATTAATTCTTAAAGAAATAGATGTTAAATTGATCTTTCAATTATCTAATTCATGTAGATTAAATTACTTCCCATACCTTAGCTTTCTTTGTTTTTTGGACAGCTTTTCCTTATTTTAAGTTGAAGAATCCTTGCTTCCTATACGTGAGCTTCAAGGTGTGACCTCTTGTTTTTGCTTTTGGAAGATGTAGAGTAGGAGATTTAATTTGGAAATGATAGAAGGATCAGAATAGAAAGGTTGAAAGAAATATCAAAGAAATATGGCATGGTTTTGTTGGTTTTAAACTTTGTTTTGAAATTCCTAGCTCTTCTCACGTGAATTCCTTAGGGTGTGACCTTTGTTTTGGGTCTTTGGTTTAAAGTGGAAGAATATGGCTGAAAAGGAGATGCAAACCGTGTGCTAACCCCCTCTTGGTCGTTTTCCCTCTTTTTTTATATGTTAAGTTCCATAAAATATCCAAAGCTTTCATTAATTAACTAGCTTTTTGGTTGTTTCCTTTTGATTGGCTAAGGGTTTAGGACCTTACAAGTGTCCTAAATCATGAAAATTCCATTCCTTTCTATTTCCTCCTAGCTTGGTACGTGTGATAGCTTGTCCAAATTGCTTCCCTTTTTCTTTCATTCAATCCGTGGAGTAGGCTTAAGTTTTGTAGATTTTTATTGCTTTGTTATGATTATATTACTTTCCAAATGGTTCAATCTCATGGCTCCTTGCTTTTTGTCCACACAAGTGTCCCTAAACTTGAACTTTCTCAAGCTTTCTCCATTATTCTATGAGGTGCACGGTTTTTAGCTTGATTTTGGTACAATATAGTTTAGTTTTAGCTTAAAACCGTGTATAGCTCTTGGTTTAGGAATTTTATGCTTTATTTTTTCTTAACTCAAGTTTTTGAATTGAATAAAATCATTTCTTTGAATTTTAGAAAACCCTTAATCTAACTTGCTTTCTTAAGAATAAAATTCCAAAATTAGTTAGAAACTATCTTAAAGTTTTAGTGACATTTAATAAGTTGTCACACAATTTCTTTTAATGGTTTTATGTAATTTTATATTGGTCCATTTGGTTTTCAATTAGTAAAATGTTTAGATCACTTATTAAAGAATCCATTCCTACTATAATGAAGAGAAAATTCTCTAGATTGTATCTTTCTTTCTTCTGTGTTTTTACATAGCTTAGATTAGCCTAAATTCAATTCTTTTTGAATTTTCTTTCAAAATTTCTAATAATTCTATCTTATGGTTTTTCTTTGCAAATAACATCAATAATCTCTTGTCTAACTTTGTTCTGTATCTTATCAGACTTCCAGAACTTTACTAGAACTTATATGACCTTATCAGAGCTATAGGGATATATTGGTCATTTGAGCAATTGTTCAGGGGCATTTTGGTCTTTTACCCTTGGGACCTAAATGTCATTTGAAATTATCCAAGGATATTTTGGTAATTTCTCTTAGTAAATATCTTACTAAAATATCTAGGGATACATTAGTCTTTTCCAGAATTGTTTAGGGCAAAATTGTCATTTTCTTTCTAGGGACATAAACGTCATTTCTGAAATTGTTCAGGGGCGTTCTTGTCATTTTGCCCTAAATTTTCTACTGCCTTTCATTAACATTTTTACTCATAGTAATTGTCTATAACCCCTAAATTTTTGGGGTGTTACACCTTCCGGCAGAGTTTTCACACTAATTCCTCACTTCTCTCACTCTCCCTAAGCTAAACTACTCTTAAATCACGTCCTAAGCTATCAACTTTCGAAAATGGGATGCTTTTCTCCAGGGTTTGCATGGCTATTTCTAGGAGAGTATCGCTGCTCGTGTCTACTCGCCCAAGCGACCATTTTAGCCTATTTTCACTAGCCTGGGTGAGTTTAATGCCACTTGTTGATCCACCTGCTGTTGCCACTCGCCCAGGCAAGCAATTTGGCCTTGGTTCACTCGCATGGGCGAGCTAATACGTTTTTCTAGAAGCCTCCACTTTCCTGGGTGAGCAAAATACACTAGTTCCACTCGCCTGGGCAAGTTAAAGACTTAATGATGAAGAAAGGTCATGGGCCTGGATGAGTTTTGGGCCATTTTGCTTCTGACACCTCCCAAATTTGATTTTT
>QARZ01041094.1:68080-87709 GCA_013407115.1 Glycine latifolia
AAAAATGCCTAAACACTTTGTTGACTTAAGACTCGGCTTCTTGATCCTCTTGAGCTCCCCCTGACTCAAACATATATCCTTCACTAAGTGAGACTTTTAAAAACATGGTTTATCCACAAGAAATGATTCATAATAGGTAAACATGATTAGAAACATTATAAATATGCTTAAAACACGCAATGTATGAGATGTTATTCTATGGGCCTCTCGTTGAGCGCATACATGGACTCACTTAGTGAGTTGGACTGTAATGCTCTATACAATTGTTTGCTCCCAGGCATGAGGTTCCAAACCTATCCTTTGAGACCTTTCACTAAAGGAGTAGTGTGACATGCTTAGTGAGCTTGCATGAACCCTCCAAAGTTGCTCTCTAGAGTCATTTCGCACTCAACACATGATAGATGCGCTTAATAAGGGAAATACCCCTATTTGTATCTATTTTTGCCTAGCAAGGTCATTCCTTCACTTAGTGTGACTCCAACTACCTAATTGTTCATATTTTTGCTTAGTGGAGTAAGTTACTTGCTTAGCATGATCACTCTAGGTTATAGACCTATACCTTGTATGATCCTTACTTGGTGAGCTATGGCTTGCTTAATGAGTATAGGTGATTCTATAAATTGCAATTTTTGTGAATTTGCTTACCCAAGGCCATTAATGACCACCCAACCACTCAAACTAAAATTAAATGCTCCAAAAATGTTATTTAATACCTGTAAACATAAATATCATGCAAATCATTAAAAACCCAAAAATTATGATGTTAGGGTCTCGAAACTCATTCATTCCAAATCCAACAACAACAACATGCATGATCAGGGAAGAAGGAAAGAAGATGGTAAGGAAGAACTAACAATGTGTTCCTATAAGTGAATATGGGTCTACCTTGCTTTTTCTCTTCTCTTCTTTCTCACTTGAATGGAAATATGGAGTGTGTGAGAGTAAGTGTCATAGAGCCTTGATCTCCCTAGTAGGCCTTATAGGTCCTTACTCATCTAACCTACCTCTAACCCACTAGTATTACTCAACATTTAGCCAAAGAATATCTTATACAAATCATGCATAAAAGAAACATAAAATGGTATTTGTATTATTGTATTATGTTCTTATCACTATTAGTTTGGAAATGTTATATTGCTCACGTTCATACAAAATTGTTGTCTTAAAAATTTATGACTTAAGACATGCCTAACTAAAACATATTTGAATGAATGAATATCATCTCGTCCTCCTTATCCTGAGTGGTCTCCCCAAGGCAATCCCCTACCAAACAACCTTAATTAAGGGAATGAATGGTCTTGTTCTCGAGGGTTTTGACAATGCAGTCAACAATTTTACTTGATTCAAACTTAAAGGTAAGGTTAGTTCCTGGTTGTAATGACTCGTTATCAATGACATGGGAAGGATAATCAACATAGATTTTGAGTAGGAAAACATGAAATACTATAGAGATTGGATAAAGGAGATAAGACAATTCAATAGGCCACATGCCTAAGCCTCTGGAGGATTTTGAGAAAATCAATGTTTTAACGTACTAAACCACTCTTTACAGAAAACAAGTGACACCTACCTACATATATATTTTAGAAGTATCATAGTAAGTTGCACTTCGGGAATATTTCAGGATAATAAAAGCTATAACTCACTAGTGTATTCTCTCTAGGCTAAATTTAATGTCCCTTTCAGTCCTTTAAGTTTTAGTATTGAAGTACCTGAAACATATTAGAAGGGGGATTGAATAGTGTGATGGATAAAAACTTAGTCTTTTAAAAACTATAAAAAAATTTCTCAAAACAGATATCAATGCACAAATGGTTTCATCCAAGGGGTTTGAAATAACTTTGTGCTAAGAAAACCAGTTCACAAAACTTGGATATGATATAGTATGAGTGAATAAAAGAAAAGAACTAGTCATATAGAACCATTAATGAAAACACAAAGGTTGTATACTGATTCACCCCAACTCTTGGGCTACGTCCAATTCTCCTTCAAACCTTAAAGGGCTCCACTAATCAAATCTTTGATTACATCCAAGTATTCTTTATGCCACTTCTCACTACAATGAGTACTCTCTAGGCCACTCCTGACACCCAACTATTCTTTGCCACTAAGCCACTCTTGGCTTTCACAAACAATATATGTTTGATAGAAAATGTATTCTGATGACTCAATGAGTGTTTACATAGTAAGCTCAAATACAATGAAACTCGTTAACTTAGAAAAGCTAAGATTCACTTAATTTGCTCAAGTTTCCTTTGTCCAGTGGACTAACAGCATTACAACACTTGTTCATTTTGTCTCATAATGTTCTCTTGTGATTCGAAAAACTTTACACGAACATCTTCAAGCTTTATATAGACTTCAGAGTTTCAATCTATTGAGAGACCCCAGTTAGCCATTGTCTATTGAGAGAGGGTGGGGACCACAAACATATTTTGCAGTACATCTTTAGAGAAGTACAGTTTGCCACTGCCCTTTAGTGCTCAGAGCTGACTTTCGGCGTACAAATCAAAAGAAACGTTAACAATATAAGAAAAAAGGAATTAAGAATGTTAAGACAAGACAATTTAAATTTTTCCTTTTGTGCGCTTTGCACGAGTTTCTTACTGAAGATATGGATGTTACTTTTTTGTGATTATTTTTAGTTCTTGAGGATTGAATAATTGTTCCATAGCTTTTGTATTGTGAGTCAAGTGTGAAAGCACTTTTCTTCGTAGAAACAATATCGTCCAATGATTGATGCTTTGTGTATTGTCTAGATTTTTTTTGTTCATACTTTTCAACTTGTATCTCATAGAGATAAATAAACCTATAGCTAAAGCATGAGAGGTTAATACATAAAATTTATACTTTGTTATCATAAAACCTTAGGGATTTAATTGTTTGGTACAGTCCAATGTGACTTGGATGTAGCAAGACTCAACAAGTATTTATTCATTTTGGTCCGTTCAGTTGTAAAATTGTCATTTTGATCCTTTATGTTTTCCAAAAATTTCATTTTGGTCCTTTTTTTCATTTTCCAATAATAAAGTTAAGTGTTTTATTAACTTTTTACTTTTGAAATAATTAATTTAAAATAATAGCGGCTAAAACCTATCACTATGTTTTTTTAATATAATAGTATTCGAGCGGCACCCTACCATGAATAAAAGTGCAAGGACCCCCTATACCCTTGGAGCTGTGATAAGTGCTCTAATTCAGTTAAATTCATGTTTCAAATGCAGACACTTATCTTTTGATTTCAGAATATTTGATTATAAATTTACCCTAAACCTAGTCAAATAGCACCTAGTGATTGTATAAAAGTTGTTGTTCATATTTTGGAAGATTAATCCAATCATGCTTTTGTATTTTGATAGATTCCGTGGATTTCTGAGGCTTCCGAATAAGCAAAGCAAGCAAGAAGAGCTTACATAGCAAACATAGGAGGTGTTACAAGCAATCCAGGCCCAAAATCCATCAAAGCCCAAAGAATTCTTCATGGTTAAGGCATTAATTCGCCCAGGCGACCAAACCATGTATATTTGGCTCGCCTGAGCGACCACAAGTTCCAAGATGATAAGGATTAACTCGCCTGGGCGACCAAAATGTGAAGGAATCACTCGCCTGGGCGAGTGAAGCTGGCTGGTGAAGGATTCCTATAAATAGGGGATGAATTTGAGAGCAAACTCATGCCATTCTTCATTTCCTTTGCTTCTTAGCTTGTTTCTTAGGTTAAGTAGCTTAAATATTAGTAGTAAGTAGGTTAAGGAAGTGAGAGAAGTGAGATTTAGTGTGGAGACTCTGCCAAAAAGAAACGGTGATGGGACCCTTCATCAACTCTTCTCTTGAGGAGGTTTTCTCAATGCTTGGCTAGCTTCTCTAAGGATTGGATGTAATCTTCTTATCCCTATGTATCTCTTTTAATATTTATTTATGCATTAATCTCTTCTATTCTTTGTTGATAATTTCATTCTGTGCTTAATGCTTGATTCTACTTGATCACTAGTTTCATGAATTAAAATCCTAAGTGAGACTGGAAAGTAATCTTAGCATTTGAACTGAATGATTTTACTCATTACGTTACGTTGCTAGGAATAGGGCATATCGTTTTGATTGCATAAAGCACACGATTATGAATTTAATGTTGGGGTATTTACTTCATATGCGAGGGATCGATATTCGGTAAATATCCTTAGAACTCGAATGCGAGGGATCGATTTGGGGTAAAATAATGTGCATCAATAAGGATAGATAATGATTTATGCATGGTAATATTAATTGGATATAAAAGGATAAGAATGATGAAACTCAATCCCACTTTCTCATAAATATATTTCATTTTACTAAGTTTAGTAATTTTATGTTACTTTCTCAAACAAATGAAATTCTGCTCAACCTACTTGTACATAACTATTGAACTGTTTAATTCTATTTGGATTAACTGAGTAAGTTCAAGTCCCTGTGGAGACGATCTTATAAATTTTGTAACTTACAACGACAAATCGGTGCACTTGCCGAAAATACGTAACAAGTTGTTGTCGTGTCAACCCATGAGCTTGGAAAAGACCTCAATTAGGGTCCTGTCGCCATTTAATCTAAATTTTTCCTTGATGCAATGTGGGAATGAAATGTTTGGATTAAGGTTCACCACACATCAAGGCCAAGCGTTCATACAAGTGGCAGAAGTTTTGGATGAGCTTGGCCTTGTAAAGGGAGTCTACCGCATCATTAATGGCATGTTATGGAAGAAGACAACAGCTCTACAACGGAGGTCTCCACGAAGCGTTGCAGTTGTGGGAGGTGACATGCACTGATTCTATGGTGAGCAGAGCGGTCGAGGACAATATCAAATGATGTCATAAAGATAAATAGGATGTGGGGTTTTTCAGAAGATTCAATTGTGATGGTAATAATGAAGCAATGTTCAATACATCCATTTGGATCGAAAAGAAAATGAGGTAAGAAATGAATTTGTTTGAAAAGTGGACTTTTTGGTGCCACTGACACCGAGGATGACCATGATCTTGCCATCCTTAGCCTTTTCAGAAATGTCATTAAGGAAAGTCTTCGTGCTGTTGGGATTGGTTTCATGGTCCGTAATGGAACAGTGGATGAGAGATTTACTAAGGAGATTTTGTGGTGTGGGAATGTGTTTATATCAAAAAACACGGCGAAGGTTTTTAGCTACGAATATTTTAAATTAATTATTTTAAAATTTAAAAGTTAATGTAAACACTAACATTGTTAATGTTAATGGAAAACTAAAGAAATGACCAAATTAAACTTTCAAAAACATAAAAGACCAACATAAAACTTTTAAAATTTAATAAACCAAAATAAATAAATAAAAAAACACTTAAAGCATAAAGGACCCAAAGTCACATTAAGCCTTCTTTCTAAACAAAATAAGTATATGTAACTTAACAAATCTATCTATGTATCTAAATTGGTTTTTGATTTCTAAAGTTAATGCATAAGCATTAAAGAATAATTTTTTTGAATGCATGCATTAAAGAATATTTATTAAGTATAAAATGTTAATATATTTAATTTAAAATTCTTTTATTTGATATAAGTTGTAAACATGTTCATGTTTTTAAAATACTTTTAAAATAAATAATTGTTGGTCTTTGTATGGATCACATCTAATTAGACTTCAAATTTATAAGACATTAATAATTTTTATGTGTAGGCCTATGATATGAGCTGACCCATTACGAAGGAAGGCCCAAGAGCAACCCATGAAGCGGACACACATGGATTAAGGCCCAAAAGGCTGAATCAAGAGCAAAGAAGACTATAAGAGTGTGTTTGGATAGAGAATTTTAACTGAGGAAAGCAATTTATCAGAAAATTTAAAATTTTTTAACTAAAATTCATTATTTGATATTTTTATATGAAGAATTTAAATTTTTGGAATTTTAAACAACTAAAAATGTGAAATTTTAATTTCCTTATAAAACATAAGAAATTGAAATTCTCTTCTTCTGTAGACACTCACACTGCACCACTCTATGCTCCATTACCGTTCCGCTCCGCAACTCACATGTAAGGAAGCCCAAGTTTTCGTGGCAGAGAATTCGTCAATGTCCGATGACAACTGGGTTCCAATGGTGCCTCTGGCAGGGCTACCAAAGGGGGAGCGACAAGTGATAATATAGGACAGCGAGACCATATTGTTGCTTTGGTACAAAGACCAAGTTTTGGCTATTGAGAATAGGTCCCTGCTGAAGGCACATACACTGAAGGCTTGCTCAATGCCAAGCTCACACAGGTCACTTCACCTCCTTCATCAATTGGCTATTAGGTTAAATGGTTATGATTTAGTCACCATATTCGAAAATCTAATTATCTTTTGCAATTCCTTTCCTAATGCAGGATGGGTGCATAGGTTGCCCATAAACTCATAGCATATTTGATCTGCGAATGGGAGATATCAAGGAATGGTATCCAAAAAATCATGTTCTGAGACTTCTCACTCCCGCTTTGAGGAAACTGTCTATCCTATGAAAACAGATCAACAGAATATTTATATCAGCATAAGAGGTGTGAGATCTGATGATTATGCTCAAATTGTCTTTAGTGGGAAGGCTCAACCTGATTTACCAGTAACTAATGTCAATGTTGATGAGTTAATTATTATTATTTTTATTTACATTCACATTCACATTCTGCTATAATACTCACAATTTTAAATAACTAAAAATGTGAAATTTTGTGTCAGCTGCATAATTATGCATATGTGATTTACAAGCTTTTCTTGTATATGGTTATACTCATGGATGATATAACTTAGGAACATGGAAGTTTTTATTAGTTGGTGATAACTTGGTGACTTGAAAATTAATTAGTAGGCACTTTACATGGGTCATTTATCTTATGTGAGTGGATATTTTTTTATGTAATTTTATGATAAAAAATGTACTTTTACAATTATTTATCATATACAAATTTTGAAAATGAAGAAATTCAATTTTTTTATCTAAACACAAAATTTTAAAAATAAAAAAAATAATTTTTTATCCAAACAAAAGGTTTAAAAAATAAAAAAATTTAATTAAAATATATAATTTTAAATTGTCTCATGCAAACATTCTAAAAGAATTTTTTGGTATGAAACACTTTTAAAGTTTTTTCTCATACACCCACTACGAAATAACTTACTCACTTCAAAGACTACTCTTGTGGGAATTCATTAATAATTCTCTCATCGCTCCACCGCCTCAAGTATCGCACCGCCGTACTAGAGCTTGAAAGTCCGATTGCTTTTGAGTTCAGATCACATTAATTTTAAAATAAATAATTTAAAATATGAATAACTTTGAAATGACAACAGTATTTCCTTTTAAAATCCCTAACCTTTGTCTCATTCTTAGCCGTTGTTTATGCAACTTGTGCTCCAATGAGGATGGATATCAAACTTCCCGTAAAATCATTTATTCAATGGAGTTAAATCTTTTTACCTTTAGCAACTTGTTTAGGATTTTATGGCCTCTGTCGGCTAATACGTTCGTTGTAGGCCATATCAAGCATGTGTTGCCCTATCATGTGGCGATTCTTATTTTTTATGATTTTTATTTGCTTAAATATATTTTTATTTCAAATTTAGTATTTTTTTTATTTTTTTCTTATATTTATTTGTTTTAAACCTTGTAAAATGTAATTATTTTATTTTTCATCCTTAAAATATTTTAGATAATATTTTTAACAGTAAAAAAAATATTATCTAAAGTATTTCAAGAATACAAAATAAAATAACTATATTTTATAAGGACTAAAATAATTCTTTTTAAGAAACAAAAATTTAAAAATATTTTTAAACATTTTTTTATTTGGCCCTGTCTAATGCCCTATGATTCTTCTTACCTTCGTAGTCTTAATTGCTATTGTCCTACAAAATTAAAGAAAAAAATGTTTCCAGTTAAGCTTTGAACTTTTCATAGGCACAATCTTTCATTTTAAACGCGCAAGTTGAAAGTACAGCTGATCAGTGTGGGTTCACTTTAAATTCTCCGAATCTAGTCAATGCATATTCTATCTGATGGTTGGGATTCTTGGAATGAGTGCGATTGATTTGAGAACGTGCACGTCCTATTGGATTTTTTTTGTCAAGCGATGAGACTATGAATGTTTTATAATATAAGTCAGAAATTAATTTTGCTAGTAACATATATTTGTCGTTACTTCAAGAAATTAAATTTTGTAAATGAAGAAAATTGAATATAAATTTTTTAGTTAAATATTTTTTTTTCATATTAAACATAATAAAAAAATTATATCATAGCGTCAACATTACAGATTATACATCTTATTTAAGATCCATATTTTTGTTAACTTAAAAAAATGAGTTGTATTTTTTACATCAATAGTATAACTAAAATATAAACACATAATTAATATTTTTTATATTATATTACCTATCACATCTAATTTTTTTTTTATTTCTCCGTGTAGACATTAGTGAATATCTACCAAATAATTTCCTAATAAAATATGTTAGCTCTCTTTTCAGTCAAATTCCTGTTGTGTTTGCCATCTCAGTTTCAAAAGCCTCCGTATAGTCTTTTGTTGTTTGACAATGACATGATCAATCACTTTTAAAAATATCAATATACTCTCGCACTATTTCTGTCTGTGAGTTGGTGAAGCAGAGAACCATTGAAAATCAAAATAGAACTTCCGCATATAATAACATTGATTTTACAGATCATTGGATATTTGCTTTTGCTCAAAAAAATACATAACGCTTTTGTTCCTATAAATATTAAAAAAAATTGAATCCTTCATCTAAAATTTTTGGTATATTTTTTATTTTCTAAATCTGGGAATGGACGCCTACGCAATATTTATTTGACGAATCACATTCAAGTAAAAAAAAAAAAAAAGAAACGACGTCTAAATAGAAATTGATACATTCTGCTTAAATTATAAGAATTTAAATTTTTGAATAAACATGCGGAAGCTTATTTTATATATCTCAGATGACAAATTGTAAATTCAGTGATGAATTAGAATTTTATGTTAGGAAGCTTGCGTGAAATGAAATATGGCATTACTTGCATGAAGCATGACTGAATTACGATTATTTGTATATTGATATTCATGTTAAAGTTGAAATGATGCTGGATATGAAATTGACAGAGGCAAACTTGAGTCCATAACCGTGAGGATTGAGCCATACAGTACAGAATTTTTTTTTGTGAGGCCTCACATTGGTAAGTACTCTAGAACTTGATTTGTTTCTCTGGATGCATGTATAACTTGATCTGATTAAGGCAATTTCTTTTTGTAAGCCAGAGCCAAATTGACTCACCTTCAATTTTCCATTGTCACCTCTTTTGAGCCTAAGCCTTTTCATTCATACACCTGAATGTTTGAAACATAATCCTTGACCACCCTACCTGAGATTGGAAAAGAAAGAATTAGAACAAAACCATGGAATAAAAAGGAAACAAGGAAAAGAAGGAAAGACAAAGTTACCCAAGAAGACAATTTTGGTAGAAAAGTAAAAATGCCAACAAAACAGAGCTGGCAAAATCCAAATCTAGTGAAGAATCCAATGGGAAGTAACAAGTCTGAAATACCAACTGGTGGATCTAAATACATTTATTCACTGCAGTACCTCTTATCACAAGTGCTCTGCAGGAGAAAATCAAAGAATAAAGAATAATTTACTGCTAAGTGGAGTTGCATAATTCTAACAAAAATCCAATCTCAATGTTAGTCACTATCCCAAAATATTCCCACCCTTAAGCCAGGCCAAGTTATAACCTTATAAAGACCTTTTAATAAGTTGTACATGCATTCATGTTTCTTAATTTCAGGAACTCGAGAATATGATCAAGCTTATGGTAGTGCTATCATTGTGATGGATTGAGTGAGTATAATAAACCCTATACACTTGAGTGATGAGTGAAATACACAGATCTTGGTAAGGAAGACTCAAGTGAAACTTTTGTAGTTGATGGATTTGAAAGCATGATTGAAACATTGATATGAAATTGAGTATACTTAGCATTGTGATTCTAAGAGTGTTGATTGTGAAATTTATGCCTGATTGTTGAAACTTGCTTTCCAAATAGAAATTTTGTTTATTGCTGAGGACAACAATATATAAATCTGGGAATTATTTGATATGCTTCTAGCATATGGTAGTTTTCAGACGTAATTCAGCAATAAATTGTTAAAGAGTTAGTAAATTAGCTTAGGAATTAGTAAATTATTACTTAATTGCATATTTATTAAAGTTTCTTAGTATTTTATCATTTAGGAACCAACAACAGAGGAAAGAAGCTAAAAAGAACAAGCCAATGCTTTCAAAGCTCCCACGCGAATCGCGCCAACATCCACGCGATCCGCGCCAGATGATAAAACACAGAACCTCAGTTCGAATAAGTCACGCGAGTCGCGCCAACTGCCACGCGAGTCGCGCCATTCTATCAAACTCAAACATCTAGTTCGAATAAGTCACGCGAGTTGCGCCATCATCCACGCGATCAGCGCGAGAAGTCACAAAATAGCCTTTTCAACTCGAACAACTCATGCGATTAGTGTGGGAGTTCACGTGAGTCGCGTGAGAGGCTCGCTGGTTCCCCAATTAAAAAGATTCAAATTGGTTCAGTGGGGGATTTGGAGCAAACTTACTGGAATAAAACCTAGGACGTTTTGGGGCATAAAAGGAAGCCTCTGGGTCACAAAGAAGAGAGCTTTTCACAGAGGTTTAGAGAGATTGCTAAGGAGGAAGCCATTAAAGCACCTTGGAGGAAGATTGGAAAGTTGCAGAATCATACCCTTTGTAATCCCTTCTTTTCTTCTGGTATGCTAATCATGGAAGTATTGTTAACTCTGAGTATGCTTGGCTAATTTCTGTATTGTGGTTGAGCCATGAACCTATGAAGAATTCCTCTATGTATTGATTGGTTTTTAATAAGATTATCATAATTGCTTTGTTCTATTCTGCTATTCACTGCATAATTCTTAATTGGACTGGCCATTCTCTTAAGAGGCTTAGGGTTAGGGTTCGCAATAGGGATATTGGGATTCTAATTTCTGAAATGAGTAGAACAACAATTCATACATTGCCTAGGGATAGGGATGTGTGGTTGCAGCACTTTCAGGTTGTGTTGCTTAATGCTTGGTTTAAGAGGGAATCACTAAGGGATTAGGGTTCTTAATTTACCAAAGGGTTAAATCACTAAGGGATTAGGGTTTAGCTAATCATAAGAAAACACACCAGCTGAGTAATTAAGATTAGTTCAAGTTAATAATCAATCGAACATAGTAGGAAGGAATCATAGGGGATTGCGCTTAACTACAATCATCCTTCATAACTTCAGTAAACTCTGATTAAATTTACTTACATTCTTGTCAACTTTCTGTCATTTAAATTACAGCATTCAATTACAAATCAACCAACCCTCTCAATTTATTATTTTGTCTTCCAATTTCTAAGACGTTAAGTTACATAAGATTGCATTCAATCCCTGTGGAGACGATACTCTACTTACTTACTTTATTACTTGAAACGAACGGTACACTTGCCGATTTCGCAACAAAGATAAAATATGTTTTTGTCCCTATAAATATTGAAATATTCAAAATTTGTCCCTGCAAAAATTTTAGTCTTTTTCATCCTCAAAAAAATTGAAATATGTTACTTTTTTTCCGGATCCGAACCTACGTGTCACTCTTTTATTGGTTCCATTGATAGTTATAGGAATTGATGATTTCTGAGAGTTTAAAACCACCACAAAATGAAAAAAAAAACCACAAATGATAGAGGACTATCCAAAGAGCATGAGTTCTAGAAGCAGTCCATGAATTGAAGGTTCCAATGACAAGGTCCAAAACCAAGCTTCTACAAAAAGAGATGACCAAGAGAATCATGGCTGGGCTATTTAACAAGGGCAAGGATACAGGAAGACACAAGGAGCTGAATTGGAGTACCTTGAAGATTGTAGGAGAGCTCGCTTAGTGCGAATATCGCGCTTAGCGCATTTCCTTTCGTAACTTTCGTAATTTTCCTAATTTTTAGAATTTTCATAATTTTTGTAATTTTGTAATTTTGTAATTTCTTATTTGTGTAATGGGTCTCATGTGGACTAAAATAGGCTCAAACTATGTGTTTTTAGGTTTTATTAGAGACTTAACTCTATAAGCACTCAGATATTACTATTTTTGGAGAACTTTTGATTAAGGAAATTAAGCATTTGCTTTAATTGAGAGCTTAGCCTTTTCTTGGTTCTTGGTTGAACCCAAATTAATTCTTATCAATGAAGCTTTTCTTTGTGGCGAATTCTCCTCAACTTATCGTTCCAATACGGATTGTGGCGTTATTTATTATCATCTTATTTATCTTTCCCACCTTTTATCTTTATGTTCTAATCACTATCATTGTGATCTTGAAGAAAGTTAAGGAACAATAAGTGCTTATAGAGTTAACTCTGGAAACAATCTAATCCAAGCATTCATGTCTTGATCGTCATCAACAAATTTATAAATCCCTCTTCCCTAACCTCCTTCTTCCCTAAATTCAAGAGACACTTCACATGATCAATTGGCTCCAAGAGAGAGGTGAATTCAGAAGCTAGGTTTTGAGTTTGTCGACGACGTTTAATTCCGGTAGAAAATTGGAATTGGTATTTGTAACATTGAGTTTGGGAGTGAAGGTGTTAGGTTTTCGAAAGGAAGAGAATTCAAAGAAGAAGATGACATGGTCAATAAGGTGGTGTTGAGCATTGTAGTTGAACAGAACATTTAAAAAGAAAAAGAAAAAAAATTGTTTATTTAAATTTGACAAAGATGAAGAAAGTTAAGGGAACAAGGATGTTAGGAAAAAGGAATTTACAAATTTGAGGGTTTTTTTCTATGCATTTTGTGGTGGTTTTTAACCCGCAGAAATTATCCACTCTCATAACCATCAATAAAATCAAAGAGTAACATGTAGGTTTGGATAGTCTAGGCAAAAAAGTAATAGATTTCAATTTTTCAAAGACAACAAAAAGACTAAAAATTTCACAGAGATGAATTCCAAATATTTCAATATTTATAGGGACGAAAAATATATATTAGCTTATAATTTAAGTTTTAAAAATTGCCACATAAGTTTGGATTCGTCCAAGCTTAGCTCTAGGTAAAAAAATAACACATTTCAATTTTACGAAGACAAAAAACATACCAAAAATTTTGCAAAAACGAATTTCAAAATTTTCAATATATATTTATAGGGATGAAAAATATATTTTAGCATATATATTATATCCAAATGAGTAATGTTCGCACCTGCATTCATGTAAAAGACATAAATGTGCATTTTAAATTTTCATAAAATACTATTAACCTTGTTATTATTATTAGTTAATTATATTTAATAAATTTCATTCCTTTGAAACGTGTGGTATATTTTATTTATTCTTCTATAGTAAATTACCATCTAAGAAATATTTAATGTTAGTCATTTTCATACAAGACTGAAAAGAATAATTTAGACTATAGAATTATACATAATAACTAAGATGAATTTTTTTTAAAAGTCATATAATCATTTTAAGAAAAATTCATTTCTATTTATGATACATTTAAATCACCAATATATATTATTTTATTCATAGTAAAATTAATTAAATAGAAAAAAAAAAAAAACACAAAAATCAAATAAATAAAGTGAAGTGTTATAATTTTCCCTAATTTTTTTTATCAATTCCCACCTTTGTAATAAATCAATCATGTATTACATCAATTGATCTTAGTTTAATCATAACTTATTGATAGTATTATAAAAGTTTTTTATATGACAAGTTGTATATCATGTTGACATTGATAATAACTATATTAAAACTTACATTAAGAATGAATTTTTATTGACTAACAATGTAAAACTAACACATGATAATTAAAATAATTTATTTTATGCATTACAAATTTATATTTATAGTTTTAATGGTTGACGTTCATAATATATTTGGTGTGTCTGTAAATTTAGGTTAATTTACGCATGTGAAAAATGTAAGAATTTGGCGGGTTAAGTTTTGAGCGTGTGTGTATGCATGTAAATATAAGGTTAATTTATGCATGTGAAATATATATATATAAGAATTTGGATGGTTAAGTTTTGAGTGTGTGATTGTACGTGAAAAATATAAGAATTCGGGTTGTTAAGTTTTACGTGTGTGTGTGTGTGCAAATTTATTGTTAATTTATGCATGTGAAAAATATAAGAATTTGGGTGGTACAAGTTTTTGTCATTACTTTAGGGGGGGCAAAAATAGAAAAGAGAAATTACTTGTAAGCAGTTTTTGTTGACATACATGACAACATCTGCCAAGCTTGTATGCCGCCACATCAATAATTAAAGATTTGAAAGATCCACTTGAAATAGAGAAATTGATAGGGACAAAATTAATTAAGTTTTGACAAATGGGTTGGTAAAAAGATGGTGAGAATAATCAGGATCGGTCCAATGTATTTAAAGGTCTAAATTGAATTTTAAAATAAGTCTTTTCAATTTAATAATTTTTTTAATTTTTAACATTTTTATTAAATATTTATATTTTCATTGAAAATTTATTTTTCAATCTTTTAAGAATGTAAATTTATTTATTAATTTATTATAATTGACTTTTTTTAACATTTTTTTTTCAATCGATATTAAAGTTAATCATTTAATCTTTCTTGAGATATTATTGATCTTAAATAAGATTTCATTAATTTTAATTATGAAAACTTTTGTTCACCGAATCAACACTTACTAGAATTGCTAACATTATTTTATAAATAATAAATGCATTTAGAAAAGAATCAATTCTTTTTATGTCAATCGATGTATCATTTTTTATTTATATAATTTCTCTTACCATTTTTACTTCTGTAAATAAATCTAATCCATCAATATCCTAGTAATTATTATGTTTTAATGAAATTTCAAGGTTAAGACAATACTCTTTTAAATTATTATTATCCAAAGACTTCAATTTCTTAATGTTAAATAAAAAACCAAAAATATCTTTATATATTTTAAATTATTCAAATTTATTTCTTAATGTGATAATTATTTGATTTATTATATATATGAAGCAATCAATTTTAAATGATTATTTATGCGATATTTACAAATTTATTATCAATATTTTCATTAAATTACTTTTTCTATTAATAACACGTTTTTTCACGAAATTTAGGTTCTATATTTATTTTAGTAGTAATTTCTTTGGTAGAAATTATAGCATTTTCAAATCAATATTTTCTATATTTTTCAAAAAAAGAAATAAGACCTTTTAATTGTTCTATAACAACATTCATATCTATATCTTTTGATTGTAACATTTTACTAATGGAATTTATAGCAATTCAACAAGTAATATGTCATACCAAATAGTTATACTTAATAAAAATTCAATTTTCAAGTTCATAAGTTGCTAAACAATCATCTTCGCTTTTTATTTGAAGATCATCATTAATTTCACCTAATTTTAATAAAAATCTCTTATTTGTGGAGTTTCAAATCTTAAAGCTTTTATACTTTCAAAATCAGTTTCTCAGCGTGTTTGTGACAATGGTTTGAGAGTTAGACTAGAAATATGATATTGTAGAATTTTCCATATTTTTGTTGAAGAATAATATAAAGTATATATGTGTTGTAGTACTCCAAAAAAAAAAATGTAACCTTAGGACAAGAGTTAGCCATATCACAAAGTATCAAATTTAGACTATGACAACCACATGAAGTATAAAATGATCGAGGATTAATGTCTAAAATTATTTTTTGCACACCTTGATGTTTTCCTTTCATATTTGATCCATTGTCAAAACATTGTCCTCTTAAGTTACTAATATCAAGTCCAATATTATTTATTTTATTCATAATAACATCAAAAAGGTCATTTTCAGTTGTATCATCTACTTTTAAAAATTCTAAAAAATATTCAAAAACTTGTATTTGAGTTGAAAAAATATCTACATACTGTAATACAAAAAAATTTGTTCTTGATCACTTGCATTAGGAGTACAATCAAGTATGATTGAAAAATATTTTTCATTCTCAATATTTTTTCATAATATTTGTTTTAATTTCACTTGCTAACAAATTTATCAATTGATCTTGTATCCTATGTCCAAGGTAATGGTTATGAATTTTATTATCTTTAATTTGACGAATATATTCTTGCATTATAGGATCAAATTTTGCAATCATTTCAATTATACTTAAAAATTTTCCATTACTTTCTTTGTAAATTCTTTCATCTGGTTTCACGAAATGCTAAGTTATATTTTGCAAGAGTTTTAACAATCGCAATAATTCTAAATACAACATTTCTCCAATGTTCTCTATCTCTATTTATTTGTTCTTGAACATGTTTGTCAATTGTTTTATTTTTTTATTAACCTTGTTTTTAGGCCAATCCATAAACTCATATTAGTAATGTATTTATTACTTATCTTATGATTTCTCAACTTATGACTAATATTTCTCCAATCCATACTACCTTCATTAGCTAATTTAGTTGTACTAGGAACAAGATTAAATAATTTGCAATAAAAACAAAAGACTTTATTCAAATCTTAAGAATAAATTAACCATCTTCTTTCATGTTGTTCACCATTATGACAACTTCTGGATGTAAAATGATGAAGAAAAGTGCCTTGAGATTCATCCTTAGGAAAATCTATATTAGTAATTTTAATAGGACATTTCTCTATTAATAAATCTCTCAAACTTGTACTAATATTTGTCCATTGACTTGGATCATATATTTTCAATAGTTTTTTCTTTTAATTTATTAATTTCTTCTTCTTTTTCATTTTGAATTTGAGAACCAATATAATCTTGTTCATTAACTAATAATATTGGTTCACTATCTCCATCTTCATCAATCACTACATTGTTAACTTTTTCATTAACTAATACTTATTTTCTATTTTCATTTTCATCAATTTCTACATTGTTAACTTGTTCATTCAACGAGCAATTACCTATTTTCATATTTATTTTTATCGGTTTTGATAAATCTATCTAGATCCCATTTTTGTGATTCAATTAAAGCATCAATTCTTTTCCTTTTTTTTTAAAGTTTTGAATAACCAGATTCAAATTTTCAAGTTGACATTTTGAAATAAAGCAACTAATGTATAAAATATAAATAAAAATTATAAATCAAGATTATGAAAAAATGTTAGAACAACAAACTTGATTGCCAACTTGTAAATGGATTGCTTTATATAGCTCTTTGAGTTGAGATGCTTCACCACAATGCTCTCTAAACTTGAAAACTAATAAATGTAAAACAATTTTTTTTAGAATTTCAAGAAATTATACAAAAATAATACTATAACTGAATTATAAAAAAATTAAAAATTACAATCGTATTTCAAAAAGGGAAAAAGAGCATAAAAAATTCAAATGATTTAACCAAATGGATAGATGAATTATTAAAATAACATGTGTAATACCTTGCATGCGAATCGGATCAGGAACATCAAAGTCAAGCTACAAATTAAAAGCAAAACAAGGAATATTGAGAAAAAAAATCAATAAGTGTACTTGATTAAATAAGAATAAAGGAAGGAATAATCAGAGAGTTACAAAAAGTATAAATGAGAATGATAGTGATATTTCAACTAATTTGGAAGAGAATAAAGAGTGACTTTTGAATTATTTTTGATAATTAGAAAAAATAAGAAAAGAGATTTCAGATTAATTTTAATGAAAAATAATATTTTCAGATTAAGAGACCTTTAAAGAGATAGACTAATTAATGAGAATATATAAATGAATAATTAATTTTTAGTGAAAATTAAACAAAAAAAATTATGGGTCTTACAAGAAATTAAAACTATATTTTTTCAGTATTATTTTTTTTATGAGTATTATAAGAAAATATGAGTTTTATAATTATTAATATATATTTTAAACCTAAAGTAAAGACTTTAATTACTTTATCGTTAAGTTGACCTGGACTCAATGCTTTATGTATGTAGATGGACCCAAAGGAAAAGTTTGGTGTCTTCCCACTTTGGTTGGATGCTGCGTAACTGGCCACTAAAATAATCTTGAATCCTACTCAAGAATTACTTGGCACTGACACAGATCCAACTTGGTGACTACAGAACAACATTATCGCGCAGCACAATATGCAGTCCCCAATTGGTTATTATAATTAACAAGGTCAAAAATTCTAAACTTATTCTATCTAAATTATTGACTTAAATTAAAACCGTACGTGTCCACCTAAAAAGTGATCGACTACGTAAGTGGCTAACCATGAATACCAGGTCCAAAATAACAGTATAACAATACTCCAACAACATTTAATTATGTTAATCCCATTTAAGAAATAAGTTTTCTTTCCAAAATATCTTCTTTTTCATTAGAATTTCATATTAAGAATAAAAATGTATCATTAGAAATAAAATTTCAATTAAATGAAAGATATTTTAAAAATAATCTCATTAAATATAATAAAACTAATTAATATATATTTGCTTATATTTAAATCATAATAGGTGAATTTGTTTAAACTTAAAAAATAAATTTAAAATTAAAGGTTTATATTAGTATTTTTTTAATAAATAAATAGGACTTACTTTTTAAAATAAACATAAAATTATTATTTTTAATCAAAAACAGTTTAGATAAACAGAAAGTTACTTATTTTATTAAAATAAATACTTATTTTAATAAATAAGTTTAAACAAATTGACCCAATATATATTGCTCCATTGCAAAATAAATATCATATTTAAAAGAATGTTTTAAAATAAGTATTATGTTAGCTTTCAAATGTAATATTAATTGTTTTTCATTGTGTCATTTTAACTTTTTAATATAATCATTCATTTTTTGTTAATTTTTCTTTATTTATGTAAAATAATCGAGAACGATACTTATTTTTGAATGGAAGGAATATAATTTTAATTGTTTATATTTGAGACCAGATTAGCATGTAATACAAAGTTAAAAAATGTTTGTTGCCTCATGAAGATTCTGAGAGTTTCAGGAATACATATTTTTATGTTTAATTATAAACTGCTAACGTGAAATCTTAGAAGACAATAAACTCCAGGTTGGTAGTGACAAATTCTTCATCCTTTTTTATCTTCGTCAAATTTGAATTTCCTTCCAACTAGTTCTTATTGAAAAGCTTTTCCATGTTGTATTGCTAGGTCTGTGTTGTATCTCAACATATATTTCTATAATTGGCAAATAAGTTGTAATGCCACACCGAGTTGACGTGAAAATGTAGTAAACTTGGTCTGAAGTTGTGCATGGATAAGATTTTAAAACGTGCTCCACTGACTAGCGAGTATATATATGTAGGCTTCCCTTCAAATCTCGGGTCCACATGCATAATTTTAATTTAGATTTTAAACGAGCATTTTCAAAATGAGACAAACAATATAGGAAACATCAATCATCAATATATAATAAACTTTTAGTTAAGCAATAATTGTATATGTATTTTCCAAACAAGTGGTCGATCATCCGAAGACCGAAGTGACAGTTATCTCTTGCAATATGGTAATACCCCATACTCAACACTTTGGCCGCATTGTCTACCACAGACAGTACCTATGTCCGTGGATTTATATATATATATATATATATATATATATATATATATATATATATATATATATATATATATATATATA
>QARZ01041094.1:99420-126485 GCA_013407115.1 Glycine latifolia
GTGTGTGTGTGTGTGTGTGTGTTTATGTTTATAATAATTAGATATAGATAAATGAATGAGACTTTATGACAAATGATGAAAAAATCATAGAAATATCATTCTTAGTAGATCTATATATATATATATTAGATTATAATTAGTGGCAATATATATTATTAAAAAGATTAGTATTTTTCAGTATTAAAAGATTATTATATAATCAATGCTAACATATATATTAATTATAAGATTTATTAATGAATATATTATTTTATTTTTACTATAAATAATATATAATTATTAATTAGTATATATTATAATATTTTATTTTTATTTGAATAGTATATTTATTATTAATCAATATATATTATATCTTATTATGAATAATTTTCTGGTTGCTTAAAATTGCTAGAAATAAATGTATCCATTTAAGAGATGTATGTACTTGAAAAGAAAGGTTCAAATAAGGCAAAAGTTGAAAGTTCTATATGTGAAAAATATATTTTGTAATAAATTTCTAATTTTTCTTATATGTATTTTAATCCAAGCATTCAGACAAGGCTCACTTAAGTTCCTCGTAATGTTGATGGTGGTGAAGTTACAATTGATGATAAGTTGTCTATTTTTAAACACCCGTGCGTCCTATTGAAAGAGGTCATAATAAATTCTTAATAGAGGAAGACCTTAAGATTGTCAAGACATATGTCATTATAAATTGAAAAGAAATAGAACCTTATCTTTAGTAAGTTTACTACTAATTTCAAGCATTGTGAAATTCACTATTATATTAGTTGTATTACTAATTATTGTATCTATTAGGCAATTCGAGGACTCACCAAAGGAAACAAATCTCTATCCTTGAGTCCGTCATGTCCACTATAGTAGTCTATAATGTATAGTTTAGTATTCGTTATAGTAAATGACATAACTATGTGTTTTTATCTTTGTAATCATTTATAGGTGAGTACAGGTCTAGTTGATGATCAAATGATTCGAGAGATAAGTTATGGTCCATTGAAGGTTATGACTTTTTATAATGGCATAATAATTAAATGACATAGATACAAAGGACTACTTACAAAATAAATTAACTAGGAATAGTGGGGTATGTGTTTGGAAAAATATATATGGTGATAATGATTTGGACTATTATGGCATTGTTGAGGAGATATTAGAATTTTTATATCATGGATATCAAAAAAAGTAATTATTCTACATTGTCACTGGTTTGGCCCTATTGATGGTGTTAAAGTTGATGACACATATGGGTTGGTTGATATCAAGCATAAATCAAAACTTCAGTCAGATGAGCCATTTGTATTAGCTAAACAAGCATAACAAGTGTACTATATAAGGTAACCACAAAGTAGGGGTAGAAATAATGGTGATTGTTGGGCAGACTGCAAGGTTAGAGCAAATTTATTTATGGTTGAAACATTGATAATGAAGATGATTTCTCAAATGAGAAAAATGCTAATGATTTTTTTGCAAGATGATGGATCCACAAGAACACACATCATTCTTATTAATGATGAGGTGGTACAACTATTTGATGCACATGCCCCAATGGAAGAAGTAAACATAGATGATCTACATCATCCAATGGACAATGTGCATCATGATCAATTCATCAATGACGATGAAGATAATGAGGAGGTTTCATGGATCAAAACAAGGAGTTTGATGATTTAGACGAGTTTGTTTATTTAAACAAGCAGTTAGATGATTCAAATGATGAGTGGTTATGATTGAATCATTTTTATTTTACTTTAAAGGTATTTGTGTTATGCTGAAATTTCTTTTATATTTTCATTTTTTTATTGTGTTTGTTCAACTACATGGTTTTGATAACTCCCTTAAAATCCTACAACTCAATTTATAGTTTTTTTTTTTGTGTGTTGTAATTTTAAATAATTGCATTTTAATCCTCTATGCTCATGTTATGACTCATAAGGTGATATGTACATGTTAGTATAGTGATTAAATTGAAATTAAAGTGACTAATGTGCATATTTCCCTAATTATTTATTTGAGCTAGAAAGTTTCTTATAAATTAATTCTAGTGAGATTTAATTATGAAATAAATTGTCTATGGCTAATTTAATTAGATTAGTGTAATGTAGATATTAAACATTTTGTGTCAAAATTAAAATAAGGTCAAATTGTAAATATTAAAAAGTTTTTAGAAAATAACAAAGTTTTATAAATTTCCAATAGGTCCCTAAGGGATTGGGAGCTATATTTAAACTCAAAAGAAGGACCCCTAACCCTGAGTGTGCTGGTCCTAGCCTAGAAGGGATAAAAGAGTTTTTCTAATTTCCAAGCCTAATTGAAGGGATTTTAAGTGGTTTTGTGTTTTTTGACTTCAATGTCTCATCTCTTCTTTTTTTTTTCAACAGGTATTGGGAGTTTAACACCACGATGATGGCCTTTCTTCCTCAAGAATAGGGAAATGATTCAGAATGTTGCTTTGTGGGTAAGAATTCCTAGATTGGCCATTGAATTGTATAATGCAAAGTTCATTGGAAGAATAAGAGGTGTCGTGGGGAACTTGTTGAAGATTGACAACCATACCTCTATAAACTTTAGGGGTAAGTTCTCCAAAATATGTATGAAAATGGATCTCTCCAAGCCATTGCCCACATATATTTTGATTTGGGGAAATCCTATTTTCTCGAAGTACAAGGGACTACATGTTGTTTGCTTCAAGTGTAATCATTATGGATATACTAAAGAGCAACGTAGGGATGCCATCGAACTAGATAAGCTTGAAGAGGATGATTGTTAGACTTTTGGCAAGCGTACCAACTATCATTGTAAGTTACAAAATTTATAAAAGTTCGTCTCCACAGGGACTTGATTTACTCAGTTAATTCAAATTAAGCTTAACAGTTTAATAGTTATGTACAATGAGTGTGAACGGAGTTTCTTGTAGTTGGATTAACAGAAATTATGAAAGTTGAGAAGAAACAAAAATAATAAATTTAGTGCGGAAGATTATGAATGATTACGGAAAATTACGAAGGATTACGAAAAATAATAAGACTAGTTTAATTAATTCGAGAACGTAGGATTGGATTTCATCGTTCTTACCCTTAGTATTCAATTAATATTACCATGCATAAGTTATTTTCTATTATTAATGATGCACACATAAAATCACCCCAAATCGATCCCTTGTATTTGAGAATCCTAAGAATATTTATCAAATATCGATTCCTCACATATGAAACAAATACCCCAACATTACGATCATATCTGTGTGCTATTTGCAATCTAAACGTTATGCTCTATTCCTAGCAACTTAACGTGAAGAGTAAATTATTGAGTTCAAGTTTTAAGAGTACTTTCCAGTTAAACTTAGAACCTTATTTCATGAAACTATTGATCAAGTAGAATCAAGCATTAAGTATGGAATAAATTTACCAATAATAAATAGAAAAGACTTATGCATAAATAAATATTAAAAGAGATACTTAAGGGTAAGAAGATTACATCCAATCCTTTTGAGAGAAGCTAGCCAAGCATGGAGAGAACCTCCTTAGAAGAATAGATGAAAGGACTCATCACCGCTTCTTTCCGGCAGAGTTTCGACACTAATCCTCACCTCTCTCACTATCTTAAAGTACCTACTAACAAAGCTTTAAAGAGCATGAAGCTTAGGAACAAGCTTGGGAGCAAGGAGGAAGGAGAAATGAGTTTGCAAGAAGTGATTTTTCCTTAGGGGGTGCATGGCTATTTATAGGGGCTGGCTGCTCGAGTTCACTCGCCCACTTGCAGAAGCCACTCGCCCAAGCGAGTGTTTTGTGCATGTTTCACTCGCTTGGGCGAGTTAAATGTACCATCCAGAAGAATCTTTTGGGCCTTGATGGATTTTGGGCCTGTTTTACTTGTTGTACCTCCCATATTTACTTTCTGATCCATTTTTGCTTGCTTTATGTGTTTGGAAGTTTCGTAAATCCTTTAACCTATCAAAAAACAAGAAAGGATTGGATAAATCTTCAAGAATATGAACACAAAATTTATCCTAAGCACTAAATACAAACTAACTAAATTAGGGCAAGTTTTTATAAATATTCTTAGTAAAAATGAAAGATAAGTGCCTTCAACGTAATCCTAATTTCACTAAGATATGACACTTATCAATGATCAAGGAAAATACTTAGGAAAGGAGACAGTCGTTGTAAGCTTGGTGGAGGGTGATGAAGATCCTGGAGGACTCTTTAAGAATCAGGGGGAATAAAAAGATATAGGTCCTAAGAGGAGAAAAACAAGTTCTACATGAAGAAACAACCTATGGGTCATGGATGCTTGTCAAGAGACCAGGTTGTCAAAGCTACAAAGGTCTGCAATGATGAAGGTAGAGGAATCTAACCTGGACAAAGGGGTACCTAGCGCTCAAGGCAAACTGTTGTCTAAGAAAAAGAAAAACCTTTGAATATGAAAGAGTCAGACACTCGTTCACCAATGAGGAAGTACAAAAGTCATTTTCTTGGAATGGGACATTTGCGTAATGAAATAGGGGGTAAAAACTTGCAACAACCTAAACAAAAGAAGCTACAAGGTCAAAGGGTAGCTGTGTGAAAACAAAACTTTAAAGCTAGGGCTCTTGTTAAAGGAGGGTTCACTGATGGGAAGGAGGGAAAGAGGATGGAACAAAGGATAAAGATAAAGAAAAGGATATAGAGACAATGGCAGAGAAGGAAGAAGTGACTAGAGAAAAAAAAGGATGAATGCTTCTTTCGTTTCAGATCTATCATGGAGAAAGGACAAGGAAGCCACTTTCTCGATAATTGTCTCAAGATTTTGGGGAAGAAATATTATGTCTTGAAACCGTATGAGACATGGGACCTTGATGAAATGAAAATTGGTAAGGTTACTCCTAGCAAGGAGCCTAAAGGCAAAGGTCTGGCAAAAGGATGTTAGACACTAAATGGTCCATCAATGGATGACCCAAACATCTCTTAAGGTTTTGATGAAAACAAATATATAAATTTGTGTTAACCATTTTGTTGCATATAAGTCAACAGGTTTGATGACTGGAAGCAACACCAGGTAAGACTTATCCATGAATGAATACATTGTCTATTGGAAGCACGAAGTACTCATCTAGTCCATCCAAACACCAATTCAGTTTATGCTATTGTATGTGATTGCATTTAATATCTGTGAATCCATCATATATTTTCTTTTATGTATCTAATGACCATATTGAGTTATGAAAAGTTATGATCCTATCAAACAAAGACGGACAATATTTTCTTATGCCAATAAACAAGATCAACAATGGTCATATTATTCAACACTGAATAAAATCTCCACAACTATGAGTCTCTCTGTATAAATAAGAATTTGAGGATTCAAAGTATTATGACGAACAAGAATTCTAAAGCAAAAAGTTGTGAATCAAGAAAAGAGAGAAGAAAGCAACAACTATAGAGAAGAACATTGAGCTTTAGAGAGTCTATCCTTTGTAATATACAAAGTTTTGTTAAGAGTTTAAGAAGTTCATTATATATTTCCTCTTTGAGTGTTGCAAAGAATCTTTGATTCTAAAACCAAACTTCTATTTGTGAAAGCCAGGAGTGGCTTAGTAACTAAATAATACTTAGGTGTTTTTAGATTTAGGGGGAGTCTAAGGGTTGTGTCAGTAGTGGCCTTGAGAATACTTTTAAGCCATAAGTGGCAGAAAAGAATACATGTTGTAATCAAATTTGATTTGTGGAACCCTTTACTGGTTAGTAAAGGAGAATTGGACATAGCTCAAGTTGAGTGAACTAGTATAAAATCCAGTACTTTTACTGCTTTTCTTTAGCTTGTCAAAGTATTTTTAAACTCTATCATTGACACATTTTGAACACAAGGTTTTCACTGAAAATAAGTGTTATATATATATATATATATATATATTTTTTTTTTTGGACGGCTGTCCATTTGTGCTTACGAAAACTTATCTGAGTCACTAGACGAGAGTCTTTATAAACTAGTTTATTGATAAACAGCTTCCATTCGAAAAGATTTTATATTTTGACTAACACACAATTCAACCCCTCTTTAGTGTGATTTATTGTATTTCAAAGGAGAATCAACCTCCTTGGTGGGCACCTTATCAAGAAAGCATAACGGGCAAATAACAGAAGATCTGGCATTCTTGGAGATGTTCCCTATTGCAACAACTTTATCATGAATCTTATCTCAAGGAATTATAAAGGGACAAGGAGTAAGTTTTTCCCATCTTTGTTGAAAGACTTAGCTAGGGATTCTCATCTTCATCGATTTTGCTACGAGAAACTCGTACAAATGAAGAAAAAGCTGAACTTTGCTATAGGAAAGTTGGTTTTGATTCTATATTTACAGTGTAATCTAGAGGACAAGTTGAGGACATTTGGACCATCTGGAGATTAGATACCTGGAAGGTCCAAGTTCTGCATTCATTAGATTACCTCATACACATGAGATTCTAGGCTAAATCTTGACAACCTTGGCTTGTCACCACTGTGTATGGAAGCCCACAACCCCTATCTCAGAGAATCCTATGGGAAGAGTTAAAAGATTTGTCTTTTTCTGTAGGTGAGGCATGAGGGTAATTGAAAATGCAATGGGACTAACTAAACCAAGAGAGGGGTGAATTGGTGTAAAATCGAATTGTCAAAAATAGAGTTTTAAAACCTTTGTTGCCCAAAAAATCATATCACAACTTTCTTTTAAATCAATATTGAATCAATCACCAGAACATAATAAATTGGCGTTAAAGTGCATTAATTTGAAATATCTTTGAAACTTAGAAAATTGATAAATAATGCAATAGAGAGAGAGATGAAATCTAAAAATAAGATAGAGAACAATATTTATACTAGTTCAATTTCTATTTCTAGAGAAGCGAATTCAGTTATCTAATTCAACCCGAATTAGATTTTCACTATGCAATGTGAGTTTTACAAGCAATCACAAGCAATTTCAAATTCTACCTAGAAAATGAAACTTAGGCACCCAACCCTAGGGTCCTTAGTAAATCTAAGCCTAAGATAAACCTACTTTTAGCTTCAAAATATAAACGCCTATTCTAGCATGTAGTAAAACTCTTGCACATGCATTAACAATGTGTAAAAAGTATAGGAAACAGAATCAAGGAGAGATACAACCTTTACATTCAAATGCAAGAACAATAGACTTGATTGAATGGACCTCTCTTAATCTCACGTGTGTTTACAACTCACTAATCACATAACCTTTAGAGAAACTTTGCTTTAGATAGCTCCAAGAAAAGAAAATTGAAGTTTGGAAGTTGTAAAAGTTTGTTGAAAGTGAGAACCCAAGGTGCGTACATATAGAAAAAACAATTATACCCACGTGAAATTGATAACGACTGTCGAATCTCTACAAAACAATTAAACTACGCTAATTCTATAGTGTAACAACTCGCCTCGTCGCTACGATATCACTAACTCTTAATCGTGCAAATTCAGATTTTAATGAAAATCCCATTAATTTGATTATGAATATGGTAGTAAGTTTTTTTGCAATAATACAATTATCATACACATATTACTATTACATAATTAAACACATATGTACATATATATTAACTAAGAAAGAGTTGATTAACAAAACACAACTCACTAATCACAATTACAATTATCAGTACATGTCATCCACATGTTAGAGCTTTCTTTAGTTTTACATGTATATACATCTGAAATTACATATCTAACAAAAAGTCAAAGAACTAACTAAGAAAGAGTTGATTAACAAAACACAACTCTTTCCCAAAAAGAACTCTAATGTCATCACGTCGGCTTGGCGGCCCCAACCAAAAAGAATCTCCCTCCAGATCCACCTACTATTGCTCGTCTGCTCACACGAACGAAAGTTCGCGATCATCACTGGTCATTCCCCCACCCGGTGATCAGCCAGCATCGCTACGGAATTCCAAACCTGATGACCCCTTAGTACCTGCGTTCTCAGCTCATGGAAACCAAAAGGTACGCGCGTGCCTTCATTCTATTTCCACACATACAAATGAATTATGAAACATGTGCATCATAGGAACAAATCCTTCCTCGCAAGGGTAACCTGTCATGCATCCCCCATGTACATACGTAACATACCAATGTGGGCTCACCGATGCACTGGCTGTGGCTAGGAACAAATCCATCCTTGCAAGGGTAACCAACCGGTCATTGCATCCCACGTGTACATACATAGCCTACGACCATGGGCACCATCAATGTATGACTTGACTAGGAACAAATCCTTCCTCGCAAGGGTAACCCGTCATACACCCCCATGGGTATCCATGTATATCCACACACAATGACATTGTTCACATCAACATAATCTCTCATCAATGTCATTATCAACCTCAACATCATATCATCTCAATATCATCATCATGCATATCAATATCATCTCATTTGAACATCATCAACTACATCAACATTATCTCATTTAAACATCATCAACTACATCAGTGGCATCTCAATTTCAATATCATCAACGACATCACAAGCAATCACATTTAACATCTACACATAATACATATGCCTGAGATTCAAATTCCCCAGGTCATCAGACAACCCAAATACATTCACAATTCGTCATATCACAAGACTGATATTTTTAGGAAAATTCTAAATTAAAGAGGAGGACTACAATATATAAAACACACTCTTATGCCTATTTTAAAAATTTCATAAAGAATTAAATAGGAAAACATATTATACAATTTTGGGCAAAGTCTCATCTGTAATAAAGACTTTTCCCAAAAATCCAATCATTACAACAACAAAATCATTAACCCAATAAACATATATCTCATTTGAACATTATTTCATTCAGACATCACCAATCACATAAGCATCATGTAACATCCTCAAAATTATATTTTGAATTTGTAATTATAATTGAATTGTGGAACTTGGATATTTTTTGTTAACGTTGAAATTACAAAAATACCCTTGGACATTTTGGAAATGACAAAAATACCCTTAAGATGAATGGTAAAATTACCAAAATGCCCTTAGGCCAGAAATGCCCAAATATCTTTAGAAATTTTGTAGAAACCAGATGAAATTATAAAATACACTTAGCTGACTAAGTATCAAAATATTTTTGTGACAAAAAACCTCAGAATAAAATTTCTAGGAATTTTATACGATAGTAACTTCGAAATGTTATTCAGGAAGATTGAGGTGGCAGAAAAAATATGGAAAAATGATAAATAGAATCTATGGAATTTTCTTTTAATTGTAGGATGTATAGACCTATTTAATAAAATATTTTAGTAATTTTGATGGTCAGAAATAGTATGGACCAATCAAAATTTAGATAAAAGTAGTCTAGTGTGTAAGGTTTATACAATGCTCTGTATAGACTACTTGTGATTAATTTAAACTATCATTGAGATAAATTCTTAGGAATATCTAGAGTTCTATTATTCACAAATTATATTTAGATAAAAGAATTCACATTAAATTTGACTTCTTTTTAAGAAAATGCCATGTGAAAAGCCTTATTTGAAACTAGATTTTTCTTCATCATCAAAAATGACAACATGTAGCATGAAAGGAAGAAAAATTGGTATTCCTCCCCTTTAGATTGATGAATCACGTGAATTATAGTGTAGAAGGGAGAAGAAAGTTCTTGAATAGCCACTTGGAAAGGCAAGCCATAGGATAAATACAAGTGGAAGACACTTGTATGGCATGGATTCAAGTAACATGAAAATGAAGCAAGGATTTTTCTCCATTTGTCTAGCCACCACATGAACAAAGGAGAAGCTAGGAGAAACTTCATGAATTTGGACACATGTTGGGACACTTGTTAAGGCATGCCAAGTGGGTGGAAGGAGAAGTAATTAAGTTAGGATTGAACTAAATGAAGATAATTTAGTTAGATTAGCACCAAATGAAGGTCATTAAGTTAGGAAGGGCAAAAATGTCCTTGAATATTAAAATATTTTCTAAACACTATATAAAGGGGGGGGGGACCTTAAGTGCAAGCCATTCTCAAGACACTTCCTCTACCTCAATTTCGTGAATCTCTCCCCCTCACACCACCTTCATTTCATCTTTCCCTTTTAAAGCTTAAATCAAATGAGAAAAGAAAACCCACCACCTTGAAAGAATTTTCGTAAAAACCTAGCAACCTTAGGAAGAGTTCTTGACAAGCTTAGTAGAAGGATATCAAGGCTTCATCTCTAAGAGGATTTCCCAAGGAAGGAAGGAAGCCAATTATCCATTCAATTTCAAGACTCAAACTCACTTGAGGTAGGCTAAGCTTAAATCTCTAGTTAAGCAATGGTTTGGATTAATTTATATGCTTTAGTCGGCTGAATTATGGTTATCATTTAGGCTTAAATTTCGTGATGTTTGAAGGTTATTCTTTAATGAAAATATGTTGATTTAAGCCATAGGATAGGTGATGATTTATAAGTATAAATATTAGTGATGAATGGAAACCCATTTGATGATCTTGGAAGGTGATTTTGACGATAGTTGGGCCGTTTGTTTATATTTTTATTATGGGAATGTTTTGAATTAATTTTTAGAAGTAGAGTATGAATGGTATGTAAATAAATGGCTCAAATACTAAAGATTCAATTTTGAGGATTAAGTTGTGAGGTGATAGGTGAAAGGAGAATTAACATGCATATTAGGCTTTAATCTTTTCCTGTAAAGGCATTAAAGGGATTAGAAATTATTTATATTGTGGATTCTTAGTTAGATTACTAACATGATTTTCTGTAATTTAAGGATATTCAATGGTCATGCCTAAGTTGGTAATGATCTTACTTGAATAACGTATGGTGGTTTAACCATACTTATGGTACGTATGATGTTATGATAAAAATATTTTTCCATAAGATAATATGTATTTTGCTTATGGATTTGATTTTATTATGGATGGATATTGATGTGATAATAGGTGGATTCCTGTTTCCAAGTCTAGTACGAGGCTTTGGGAAACAGAATCTGATGCTACATACAGTACGATATGTAGTACCCAGGTGCAAGATACATGGCAATAATTCATGCATGTTTGCGTAAGATGATCGCGGCGTCTACATCCAGTACGAGGTGTAGCCACATACAGTACGATATGTGGAGACCATTTGCACCCTGGGATAGTTCATTTCATGCATTCATATAGTTTGCATAATTATTTTATGAATTTGTTGGAATATATTAATGATTTACTAACTTAATAATGAGTTCGGGATTTAGCTTTACCTACTGAGAAATTTTATTTCTCACAAAGATTTGTTTCATGTTTTTCTTAGATGGCAACGATGGTCAGGTACCGTGATGCTTTGAAGTAGTGATGATAAATAAAGAAGCTATGTACTAGGCTGGAGTATGAAAAATTATTGTACCTGTATGATATAGACTTTTGTATCAGAGACAATGGCTATGTATAATATATTAAGTCTATATTTGTACATTTTATGTT
Source organism: Glycine latifolia (assembly GCA_013407115.1). Classification (NCBI taxonomy): domain Eukaryota; kingdom Viridiplantae; phylum Streptophyta; class Magnoliopsida; order Fabales; family Fabaceae; genus Glycine; species Glycine latifolia. The sequence goes on from QARZ01041094.1 coordinate 110,851, forward strand.
TTAGAATATTTACTAATATACGCTTCTTAGAAACTTATCTTTAAATAATAATAAAAATTAATAAAAATGAAGTAGAAAATTAGGTCGTTACACATCACCTCATCTAGATCATCACAAAAAACGTAAACATCATCAATCATTTCTATGGTATCTCAATTTCACTGTCATCTACAACATCAGTAATAAATACACCGCATCCCATTAGTTAAAAACATCATTTGTCTTGAAAACAAGCACACACAGGGAAAAACACACATCAATCATAAATACATCGCATCCCATTAGTTAAAAATATAGTTTTTCTTGAAAACAAGCACACAGTAGGGACATATAGATATCCTCATAGTTGGACTCCCTGGCCCCCAACTATGGTACCAAACTATAACTAAATAATAAACTCTCCTTACGTATCTATATTTCTTTGTTAGCTCCTTGAAACGTTATTTTGGATCTCTCAAGTTCACGTGCTTTGGCCTAACCACAGAGCTCAATATACCAAATTGAAGATAATTTAGTATAGATTTCAAAAACAAGGCTAACATTAGCATTCGGGGTCAAATACCCACTCAAATTTAAAAAGAGGCTAAAATGGTGTTTTGGGAGTCCACATCAAAAGACATCATTTTGAAATTCTGATCACACCAATGTGACTAGGGTTCAACAAGGATCATAGAAATGACATCAGTTTCATAAAAGGAGACTTTTACAACATCTCATTTTCAAAGGGTTTTCAAAGGAAGTATAGAACAGCCAATAACGGTACCCGAATCACAAGAGATATCAAGAGAGGCTTAAACTGGCTAGAAGAAGACAAAGGAAACCAAGATTACCTCAAGGAAACCAAGAAAGGAGGATTGGGAGCTCCATTCTCTACTGAAACTTCAAGAGGATTTTCAAAGATTCCGCTCTGATTAAAGGGTTCCTCTCCATGCAGTGGTTCAACGGCAAGTGACGGTGCCTCATGGTGGTCTCCGGTGGCTGTGGGTGGTGGAGGAGGATGGAGAGGGAGGTTGGGAGCTGGTTTTGGGGGAGAGGAAGCCATTTTCGTGATTTATGGCTGCTGGTACATATTTATCACCGCCTTTACTCGCCCAGGCGAGCAAAAATACCTGCAAAATTCGCTTGGGCAAGCTGATTTTCTGCTTCAATGACAAATTAATTTCTAACGTTTGAGAAATTATTTTGACAATCCCAACAGTGAAACGTTACATATGGTGGTTAGGAACATCCCTTTAAAATTTTAAGGTGATCCAGTGGTTAACCAATCTAGAATGGTGATTTTACTAAAACAGGTTTTTAGCTTAAACTTAGAATCACACCATTCAACGCAGCTCAAACAAACTCCACATAACTTGAACTCTACACCAAGCAATTGCACATGGATAATCCACATAAAATTTCAACTAATCCTAATTAATAAAATAATTAAATTATACAAGGAATACATCACACATATATTTTAAGTTATCGAAATTTCAGGGTGTTACATATAGCACATGAATAACTTAGGTTGACTCAGAGACACAATCAATTTGATTCCAACTTCAATTCACTAATAAAAATATGGGGATTTTAATCAAACATCTTGTAGGCAATGAATAAAAATTGCAGAAACATAAATAAGAATCGAAGAAAAATGTTGAAACTAACTGAATTGATAAAAGGTGTTGTAAAACAAATTAAAAAATATCAATCCAATTCACCAAACCAAGAAGTACAAATTACCATAGTTCTCATATAATGATCATATTATGAAGGTTTATTCAATATCATTAGAAGCAGTTCAACTGAATTAACTCCTAAATCAATTGGAATCACAAATCAGATTGAAATATCATTCAAATAATCTATGATTAAAATTCATAATTAGGAAATAAATCTATAACCTAATTCATTTTCAATCCTAAACATATTCATAATTATGAAAATCAAAAAGAAGATTGAAGCAGAAGATGAACATTCACATAGAAATTAGAATACCTAACCAGAACTCAAATTCTCATTGCTTGGACTGGATCCTTAGATTGATTGATTATTTAGCCTTCCATGATCATCATCAATGTAAGAGCCATGAAATTTGTATGAGAAAAATAAAAGAACAGAGATGAAAGGAAGCAGAAAAATAAAGAACAATGAATAATAATTGAGAGAAAAAGATAGAGAACTTTTTAATTCTAAAAACTTCTAAAAGAAACTTCAAATTCTGTTTGTTCTCAAATGAAGTGTCTTCACTAACTAATTGCACTAAAATATAGTGACTGAGTCAGTAGGAAAGAATGGGCCATGATTAGGCCCATCTAATCTAACTAATTACTAATTACACCAATGCACAACCCAAAACTCGAGTGTAGGGATTCTGACTTCAAAGCCTAAAATAACCCTCAAAATGATAGAATTGACCTTAGCTTATCTCTAACAAAATTGTAGATCTTTTCCATATCTTTCCAGGGACTACTCATATGTGCCATTTGGAGTTTTGTAGAACTCTCTAGATCCTACACAAGGAAGATAGGTCAAGTAAGCAAAACAAATCTGAAAATAAGCAACAATTATCAATTAAGCCCACTTGTTTGCCTAAGACAAAAACTGAGTTAGAATGAGAAGATAAAAGTCGAAGAGAAGTCAAATAAGCTAAGAAGAATATAAAAATATTAAACTAAAAACACTTAATCAGTAATCGATTTAATTGGCAATGTAATCGATTATTTCGTGAAAGTAATTCATTACATTTCCCATTTAATCTATTAAAGTGTTCTTCCCTAATTATGGGAAAACATTCAAGAATAATGTAATCAATTAGACTCTTGATTAATCGATTAAAGTGTTCTTGATCACTTCTAGGAATACTTTCATGAAAGATGTAATCAATTACTATATACTCTATCCTTGTAATTGATTAAACTATTGCCATGATTTCTCTGCAAGTTCTCAAAGACTTATGCAATTGATTACGCACATGCGGTAATCGATTAAACCAGTTAGTTATATAGCACAAATGATTTTTTTTTCTCATATTAGAAACTATTTTCCTACCTCTATATGATGCATGATGTACACACAGATTGACTAAGGATAATAAGCAAAAAGCAATACAAATGTCACTCAATATGAAGTTGGGCATGGAAAAGTCAAAACTCTTCTTAGTCTTGATCTTCATGTTGCTCCCCCTATCTCTAACAATCTCCTCTTTTTTGGCTTTGATGATGCCAAACTTTATTTTCCATTGAGTGCATTTGGAGAGGCTTGAAAGTAGAGACTTCTCTTGAGACACCACCTGAAATTTACTAAACACTATGGCCAAGAGAAGTGTCAAATCATGTCATATCATTATCATCATAGTAGAGTGGTCGAATGAATAAGAATGTATGTCATGTGTTAATGCAATTTCTCCCCTTTTGGCATAACAAGGCCAAAAAGCCACATACAAAATAGTGTAAAAAACAATAGACATAATGTGTGAGAAAGGGAAAGAGCAATAGACATTTCATTCATTGTTCAAATCATTACAACCATCACCAAAAAAATAGAAAAACAGGATATAAAGAAGAACATGATTAACAACAAAATAAGAAATGAAATCCAAAAAGCGACAATAAGCACCATAACACATCTAAGCATCATCCTCATTGAGGTTAGGAAGATTTCTAAGGCTAAGTCTAGTTTCTATGTTTTCTAGCATAGTATTGATATTGTCTAAGAAGTTGTGTACTTCAGTTAAGTGCTCTTAATGGAGATGAATCATGGCATCCATCTTTTGAATCATGAGAGATTCAAAATGACTTCATTAAGGTGCAGGCTCATGTTGAGTTTCAACTTCATCACCCTCTTTCATCTCATCAATGTTTACTATAGCAGGCTCTCCAGCCATTATCCATTCATAGTTAGAATACCTCATACCAAGCTTCTTGAGATTCCTTTCAGTTATCTCACAAGAGGCTTTGGTGTTGTCAACAATCTCAATAGAAACATCAACCTGAAAATAGTCAATGAATCTAGAGGCAAGCATAGCATATGGAAACTTATAATCTACAAGGTGATGACATTTAAGTAGGATGTCTTCAATCAGCAGAACCCAATTCATCTGAATACTGAATTTCAATTCATAGACTATTTAGAGATCATCATTGGTCACCTGAGCATGACTGCTTGACCTTAGTGTGAGAATGTAGGTGATGATGTAGCCAACCATCCTGTCTTCAGCAGTTAGCCCTCCAACTCCGAGGCAATTTCTTAGTCTCCTTGTAAGATCAAGAAGCATTCCTCTGTAGGTTTGCATCTTGTTGTAGCCATATGCAGTTTTATCAAATTTTATGACTCCACCCATGTGTAAACCAACAACTTCCTTCCACACAGTAGCATATATCACCATGTGTAATCCATTTATAGTGGAGAAGACATTTTCTTCAAGGTCAACATAAGCACATGTGTAGCAAACTTTGACAATTTTGTGTTAGTATGTAGGTGTCCTAGAGATAATCTGTTTCATTAAATGAACACCTCTTGCTATTTAGTATTTCATTTTTAATAAAATTAAGCAAACTTTATCTTTATCATATTTATGTCTCGCCTATATTTTATAGTAATATGCGTTTAAAGATAAAGGCCCTAGGAATAGAACATATGTTCTCTCGAGGACACTAAATGTCTATTACCTGAAATGAGTTCCTAGTCTTGAATTACCAAGAAAAGGCATTGGTAATCTCAAAAAGGACTAGTATGACATCTTCTGCTTGTATATAGATACAAGGTAGGGACCTCATGGAATGCAGGCATGGTGATGCCTTAGCTAATGTCGTGGGTGGATCTGTTAGAGATCAGATGGCGTCGAACTAACTCGCCGAGAGACTCCACAAGGATTCTTTAAAGTATCATTGGATTTGTAAAGTCTCTCATCGTTTGGTAGTGTGGATCATCCTAGACTTGAGGGTGTCATCGAACACTATGTCCTAGGGTTATACTTTGACTGTACAACTCTATTAGCCCAAAAATGGGGAGAATCTATGCATAGTAAGAGATCATGAGGAGTCATGATCCTTCTTAGAGTCAATAAAAGAAGATTCTTAGTTCTGTGAAAAGCTATATTTAGTCAACTAAGAGAGATGATACTCTATCATTACTCTCGACTAAATATGAATGATGATATGAGTGTCTTATGCATAGTTGTAAAAACTGACCCAGTGACTGACCCGGTCATGGTACTGGGTTATTGGATCAGTGGTCGAACCGGTGGGTCACTAATTAACCTGCATGACCCTGTCTGTAATAAAAATATATAAAAATTTTATACATACCTTAAAATTTTTCTTTTGGTGCATTGGAATTCAAAAGTCTTAAAAACACAAATAAAATATAAAGAACACAGGTTAAAAATAACTATTATCTCTAACATTTAACATCAAAGGCACCAATGATAGTAGATATCAATATTCACACTAAAATGAAACGTAACCTTATCACATCAATGTAAATTATAAAATATAAAAAATCAATCCAAAGTTTCAAACCACAATTTTAAAAAATGATTCGGGATCACAATTTCACCTACAACTCAACCATAATTACAATCACTTCTAAATCAATTAAACTAAAAAAAAAATGAAATTGTAGCTACAAAAATATTCAACAATGAATGAAAAGATCAATTTAACTCAAAATCACAAAAAAACACTAAAATAAAACAAAATGAAAAGCTAAAAAAATGAAAAAATAAGATAAGTGACCTGGTTCTGGTCAACGGGTCACCGGTTCGACCACAAATCCGTCTGGATCAATCCGAGTCGTGCTGGGTCAAAAGCATAGTTGATTGAACTTATGACTCGACCCAGTCCAACCACCGGGTCGGTCTGGGTTTTAAAACTTTGGTCTTATGTGGTCATTAAATGAATTGGGATCATTAAAGGAGTTTAATTGGTCCAAGTTTATTTATGTCAGTGGCTAATTGGGCCTAATGAGTCACACACAAAAGGTTTTTCTTCATTGCTTATAACAAGAAAGTTTGGACCAATAATAGTTATTGGGCTTTTCAAAAATAAAGGTGTAATTGGGTTGGAGTTGGACTCCAAGTCCAATTAAAGCATGTGTCCCATTTGGGCTATTAGTGAGAAATTAGTTTCTACACTAATAGGCCCAAATGTGTTAAAAATGCTCAATAGGGTCTTGGGCTATGAGTCTTAGTAAGTCAAGAAGTTGACTTGACCAAAATGAGTTTTGGGCAAATTCAAAATTTGAATTTGAATTTTGAAATTTGAATTTTTGAATTTCAAATTCAAATTCAAATTTAAATTATGAACTAGGACAAAGATTGAATTTGAATTTAAATTTTAAGTTTGAAATTTAAATTTGAATTTGAATTCAAGAGGTTGTAAGGATAATTGTGAATTATCCAAAACTATATCTAATAGAGATTGGATAATGTTTCTTCCAACAACTATTTTTATTTGAATTATTAATTTAAATAAAATAGATAAAGCAACAACCAAAGGGATATGATGATGAAAGGTTGAATTTTAAATTTATAGATCCTTGGGCTGATTTTGAGTGATTGAGTTAGGATTCTAATCCTAATAAGATTACAAGATAATAGGCTCCTAGGATGAATAACACTCCACTCTTATGTTATGTGCTAATACTCTTTCATGAAACAAAGTTCTTGTTTTTTTTCTATCTTCTCCATCATTTTCTCTCCTCCATTGTTGCAACCTTTCTAACCTCAAGACACCATCTTTTGTCTTGAGAAATAAATCAAACACTTGAAGCCTCCACCTTGTCATTTCCTAACAAGCAACTAAGTGAAGGAGGATCAAGAAAGAGAAGGAGTTCTCTCAAGCATTCAAGGCACAATCGTGCGGATCACCATTAGAGGGCATCATCCTTTTGAAGCCTTTCAAGAGATCAAAAAGGTATTTCTAAAACCCATTTTAATGAGTAGATTCTAAACAAGTTTCATGAGGATCGTAAGGAGTTACAGGTTCCGTAACGAAGAACAAAATGGAAAATTTTGTTTTTCACCCTCATGAACATCATAGAACGTGCATTCTTACTTTCACGTGGTATCAGAGCCTTGCTTGTTACAGTCAACACGTGGGGTTTTACTATTGAATTTTCAAAAACGTTTTGAAATCTACAATTTTTTCTTGAACAAGATTTTTTAAATTCTAAATATTTATAAAAGCTTTTTCTTTTGTGATAAGGTTTTAATCTATTATGATAAAAACACCACCTTGTGGGGACAAGGGTGGTGGCCAAGAAGAGTCTTGGGGCTAGAATGGTTCAACCAAGCCTATTTGGAATAGGAATGTCGAAACCATGGTGGAAAGTAACCACCTAAGCCAAGCCGCTGCCTAGGTATGACCAAGGTAGCCCTATCACAATTTGAACTTTAAATCTTGATCATGATCTTGGCTAATCATTAATTGTTGATGTTTTTCTTGGTAGATGATTCAATGGTTGCTTGGAATTTGCAAAGTGTTTGCTTGTTCTTTCTAACTTTTCTTGTATGTACTTGAAAAATTGGATGGTCATGGTGCTTTGAATGATTGTTTGTATGATTAAAATTTTAATTTCTTTAATTTTGAAATTTAAATTTAAATTTTGGTAAATGGGATTGTATTTGTCCCAATTTAGATTTTACATCTTTTAAATTTTAAGATTTTTGGATGTAAAATTGTAATCTTTGGAGATCAATCTTGTTCAACCAAGAAGATGGATCGACCATGGACAAGATGCCATGGAGGTGGTTCGACCATGTTGATGGACCGGGACGAGTTTGATGAAGATTTGGATCCGAGGCTTGAAGATGCTTTGGATTGAAAATTGGAAGGCACCATGATCATCCACCGTTTATTTGAATTTTGAAAATTGCATGTTTTAATTTTTGAATTTCAAATTTTGAAGGGAACTATGTGAGAGACGCGGCCTAGGTATGACCAATGTAGTATGTATGTTTATAATTAGACATGATAACTGTACGACTAGTATGCATGATAAAACAAGCTATTTAAAAGAAACTATGTGATAGTTAGCTTTGTATGTTTAATTATGAATGCAAGATAATAATTAAAGATGAGACCAAAATAAACCCTAAAAAAAATTATTTAGCGCGTTTGATTGCCTCCTACATGATAGTGTTCTCTAGCTCAACTAAGAACTATCATTTTGTCTGGTAAAAGTGCCATTTGAAGTGTACGACACTTAGAATGATGGTTTGTGCTAGAACAAATGTATAGTCTACAGGCTCAGCTGAAAACTAATGAATCTAGTTGTTCTTTTAGTCCACTAAGGATATCCTTAATGAAGGGTAGCCCTAAATCAATAGCTGAGGGTCATTGGTTTTAGAAAAATAGTGGGAAGGCCATATACATTTTAAAAGTCTCTGTATTTTTTTTAATTATCATGAAATACTTAGGTATGTTTATTTTTATTTTTAGCTATTGAGTTATGGCTGATAATTTTAATTTATGCTCTATTCTGGATACTAACAAGTTAACTAGACCAAACAAATTTCATGGATTGGTATCAGAATGTAAAAATAGTTTTATGTTATGAGAAGATAGCATATGTCCTAGATGCTCCGCTTCCTATTGCCCATTTTGAAGAGCAAGATGGGCATGCCGAGTTTGACTGGCAAGCCTATAAATAGCACCTAGCGAACAATGAGTAGGTAGGATGCATACTGCTTGTGTCTATGTCCTCGGAGCTTCAGCGTTAGCATGAGCATATGGATGCTCCCTCCATTATCTTGCATCTGCAAGAGCTTTATGATAAGCAAGGGAGGGTTGAGCGGTTTGAAACCTCCAAGGAGTTGTTTGGCTACAAGATGGTTGAGGGCATTGCGGTTGGATCACACATTCTCAAGATGATTAGGCTGATAGAAAAGCTTGCTTCTCTTGGCTTTATCATGGACCATAAGTTGAGTGTTGACTTAGTCTTGCAGTCCTTGCCACCTTTCTTTAATGGCTTTATGGTAAAATTTTAAATGAAAAAAGTGGAGACAACACTCCCGGAGTTGTTGAGTCTCCTGACCACATCTGATGGTACTGTTAAGAAGCATAGGACCCAAGCTCTTCTGATCGGTGGGCCCTCTAAAGCCAAGGATAAAAGTAAGTCTATAGTGTCAGACAAGCTGAAGCCCTGATGGAGCTCCATCACAAGCTCAATGCCAAGGAGGAGACTTAAAGAGCTTCCTTTCGTTAGCTTTAGGGGACCCATGACAAGAGCTAGAACTCAAGCCCTTCAAGAGCAATTGTTTAATAAGTGTAGGTGCAATTGTATGTAATTTTTTCAGCACCTATGTAAGCTTGTAAAAACTATAGTTGCACGTGGCTAAGTCATCAAGTGGATAGCTTGCACCTCAAGCTTCCTTAGCTTGCACCTCAAGCTTCATTTCACTTGCCATTTCATTCCACTTGCATTTAGCTTAGGTAGCTTACAAGACAAGCTTTAGGACCTTGGCTATATAAAGCCAACAAAAATGAAATGTACATAACTTTTGGCAAATTAATAGAAATCTGAAATTTATTATAAGAGTTTCTCTCTTGTTCTTGTGTAAGAAGTTCTTGGATCTTATCAATGACTTCTCAAGGCTATTGTGGAGATTCTTCCTAGACTCATTGGAGAGCTTCTCCATGGCGTCATCTATCTTTATTCCTTGTCTGAATCCATCCTCCATTGCTTAATTCCTTGAAGCTCATTCATGCCACTTTTGCTCCAAATTCACGAGTAAGAGGTTGAGTTCTTGAAGAGTTCTTGAAGATTGAGTTTCATTACAAGGTAGATAAAGGAAATCAATGTCTAATGAGGTTAGACATACATCATGTGGTATCTAGAGCCTAATTCTTGTGAAATTCTTCTTCAATTTCAATTTCTAGAACTACTCCAATGGTAAGCTGAAAATCCATAAATCTTGGATCTACTTCTAGTTTTCTTAAATTTCTTTAAAGTGTTGGTGGATTGAGTCTTGTCTTGTGTTCCTACACCTTTCCTTGTGATTAGTTTCCAGTTTTCAAAATTTTTTTCATCTCATGCTCTTCCTTGTTCTTGATAATTTTCTAGTTTTGATTATTGTCAACTTGTGTTAGTAGTTGTCCGTGTGTTGTATAACCTCTTGTTTTGATTCTAATCTCATTTCTAAATCTGAACTGAGTTGTTAAAAATAAATTTTACAATTGTTATACATTGTTCTTTGTGATTCACCACATCTCTTTAAGTATTTTTGAACTTGTACAAAAGCAAAACAAAAGCTTATAAAAATGTTGTGAAAGAAACAAAAAAAGGCAAAAGAAAAACAATCAGGTACACCCAAAGAATTTTGGCTTCTAACACTTGAATTTGTTTAGTGTATCTTTTTGTGCAGTTTTGGTCCAACAACTATCCTTGAGTTGTCTCATTGAAATTCAATTTGATTTTGTGCTATTCTTAAATTTTTAGCTTTTGTTGCTTGTCTCTTAAAAATTACAAGGTTTTGTCTTAGAGTTTTCTTGTTCTTGGATTCTTGAGTCTAGCTTAGAATTGTTTCCTATTTCATTCTAGTAAAGAACCTTGATTGGATTAGGAGTTGTTGCTTAAGAGCTATAGAGGAACAAGAGTTGGAAAAGGCAAGAGAGAGCTTTAGAGAAAAAGCCTAGATAAAATGTGCAAACAAGAGTGGTGAGAATTTTCTTATATACTTGTGTTTTTGCTAACCATTTATTTTGAACGATAAACTCAAGAGGAGAAGAAGCTTTGTAACCTAAGACCTCTAGGTTGATGAAGGCTATTACAAAACAAATGGAGGAGTTACAAACCAAAATCGAGGCAAGATTTGAGGAGTTACAAAGGGAAACACAAAGAAGGAGTAATCCAATTTGTAGTGTGGATGAAGAGGCTTATGAGGATAGGAGGATGAGTGAATATGCATCCTCTCATGGAGCAAATTATGAAGAGGAGGGGAATGAGAGGGAGGAGTGGAGAGAAAACAACAATAGGAGACAAAACAATAGAAGACAAAATCATAGGAGACAAAATAGAGAGGAGGAATATTGGAGGTTTAGGAGAGATGAGAAAGAAAGGAGGAATGGAAGACTGAGTATAGTGAAAATTAAATTCCAAAGTTCCTTGGCACTTATGATCCATAAATTTACTTTGAGTGGGAGATGAAAGTAGAGAAAATTTTCTCATGCCAACACTTTGATGAAGAAAAGAGAGTGATTCAAAGAGTGGAGCGCTAGTGTTTATGCGAAAAATAAATCCAGTAATATCAAGTGCTTTAAGTACCTTGGCAAGGGTCACATTTCTTCACAATGTCCCAACAAGAGAACAATGATTTTGCTTGAGGATAGAGGCATAGAAAGTGAGTCTTCAAGTGAAGAAGAAGGAGAGCTTACACTTGTGGAAGCCGTTGAGGGTGATTTCTTGATGGTGACGAGAATGTTGAGCAATTTTTGCATGGACAAAGAGGAGACTCAAAGAGAAAATATTTTTCACACAAGGTGCTCAGTTGGAGACAAGGTGTTCTCTCTTATACTTGATGGAGGCAGCTGCACGAATGTAGCTAGTTCAAGGCTTGTAGAGAAATTGCACGTGCCAACCACAAGTCATCCTAGGCCATACAAGCTCCTATGGCTTAGTGAGAGTGGAGAAGTGGTGGTAAATTCCCAAGTGCTCATTCCTTTTTCTATCAACTCTTATAAGGATGAAGTTCTTTGTGATATTGTACCTATGGAGGCTAGACATATGTTCTATTTGGAAGGCCTGGGCAATTTGATAGGAAAGTTTACACAATGGCATGGAGAACACTTTTGAGTTTGAACACTTAGGCAAGAAAATTATTTTGAGGCCTTTGACTCCTAAAAAAGTGTGTGAGGATCAAGTGAGGATGAAGGAAAATATAGTTCAAGAGCTTAAAAAAATACTGTACTTGATAGCAATAAAAAAGGCAAAAACTGTGAGCTATCCAAGAAGAAAATTAGTAAGAAAAAAAGGAGAAAAGAGAAAAAAAATTCATGAGGCCAAAAATAGTTTGTTTTTTAGAGTAAAAGAGGTCAAGAGAGTGTTATTAGCAAGACAACCTCTTTATTGTATGGTTCCTAACTCTCTTTGTTTGCATGTTGAAAAGGAAGGAGAAAATTTGCCCATAGCCATGCAATCTCTTTTGGAGGAATACAAAGATGTCATTCCAAAAGAAATTCCTAATGGCTTGACTCCTTTAAGAGGCATAGAGCATGAAATTGGTTTAATTCCAGATTTTTCATTTCCTCCAACATATAAGACTTCACCCATGGAGGCAAAGGAGATTCAAACACAAGTGGAAAAGCTACTTGACAAGGGGTGGATCCGTGAGAGCATGAGTCCTTATGCCATGTCAATTATTCTTGTGCCTAAGAAGGATGGAACATAGAGGATGTGTACTGATTGTAGGCAATAAACAACATCGCCATAAGGTATAGACACCCTATCCCTAGACTTAATGATCTTTTAGATGAATTGCATGGTTCCACTATCTTTTATAAAATTGATCTTAAGAGTGATTATCATCAAATAAGGATAAGGGAAGGGGATGAATGGAAAACAGCTTTCAAAACTAAATTTGGACTTTATGAATGGCTAGTTATCCCTTTTGGATTGACTAATGCACTTAGTACTGAAAATGATATGAATATCTCACACTTAACCACGAGGGGGGTGAATTGGTTAGATCTTGGTAAATTAAAAATTTCTTCAATCAAAAACAGAGTTCCTAGGATCTTTATCACTTTTCAAAAACCAAGAGCCCAAGGAATTCAATGAATCAAAGCTTTATATAATTGGTTAAGCAATTTAATCAAGAACACAATGAAAATAATGAATTAAGGGATAAAGAAGCAAAACACAATCAGATTTATACTGGTTCACTTCAACACTAGAAGCTACATCAAGTTTTCTTCCAACCAACACTAGGTTAGAGTTCCACTATTATAATTTTCTATTCTTACAATCAATTACAATGTCTCCCTTTATCAACCCTAGATAAAGTGCAGAAATCTAAAACCCTATTAGATTCTAAGAGACTAGAACCTGAGAACACTACTAAGTTCTTCCACCTAGAGAACCCTGAAAATACAATGAATACCTAATCCAATAAACCAAGAGGGGGGTGAATTGGTTTTTGAACCTTTTTAAACTTTTCTTGGAAAACAAAACTCAGCGGAAGAATTAACTTGGATCGTATCTTAAATCAAAAACAAATTTAGTAAACAATTTTCTTCTCCAATCAATTAACTCTTGTGTTGACTCAAAGTTTGAATTGATACACAAAATAATATCTCAAGCAATTAATGAAATGTATCTCAAAACATAACTGCACACGAATTTATACTGGTTCACCTCCAACCACTGAGGCTACATCCAGTTTACCTTCTAATCCAAACCAGATTAGAGTTCCACTAACAGATTTTAATTCTTTACAAGCAATCAACAAGGTCTCTTTTACCCACCCTAGGCAAAACTCTAAATCTATTCCCTAGATTTATCAAAAGACCTAGAACCTGAGAACACTACTCAGTTCTACCCACTAGAAAACCCTTTCTAGTAATGCTTTAAAGAAACCCAACTGTTACATGGAAAGATTCAACACAAATTCCAGAAAATAAAAGAAGAAAATTACAAAGAACAAAACTTGATGTTCAAGAAGGATATCACCTTATATTCCTTTGCAGCAAAAAGGATATACACGAATTTTATAACCTGAGGTGATGAATGATATGCTTTCTTGATTGATATTGACACAGCTCAATGCATGAATGATCACAAAACAACTCCTTCTCTTAAGCAAGCATGATGATTCTAACTCTTATGAACAACACTATCAAAATGATTCTTTTAACTCTTTGAAGCACTCAGAGATTACAAAAACTCTTGTATGAATGAAAGCTCTCGAAATCAATCTCCTGTTTTCTGAGATACTGCTTGCCTATTTATAAAAAAACAGATTTAACAGACTGTAATCGATTATTTCGTTTATGTAATCGATTATTTTATCACGTGTAATCGATTATTTCGTCTATTTAATCGATTAAATTGTTCATGATATTTCTGGAAATCTTGAACGAACAAAGTAATCGATTATTTGACCATGTAATCGATTACGCCAGACATACAAGTTTTAGTCACAAGCATAGATAATCGATTATAATGTGTTTTAATCGATTACGCCAGAAGTATTCATATTACTATATAGCACATTTAATCGATTACGATTATTTGGTAATCGATTAAACCAGTTCATATGCTAAACAGGATTATGCAGATGCCTTATGTAATCGATTATTTTACCATGTAATCGATTACATTAGTAAGAAAACATCTTTAATGCTAGTTTAAACTTATCAATGTATTTCTAATCAATTGCATATGCTAATATGATTCTTATCCTATGAATGAATGCATGTATGTCTGATTTCTTTAATGACTGCAAAGGATTATTAGATTTTAACCTTAATGAACCCAACTTAACCAAAAAGAAAAATTACAAATGCCATTATCACATGAGTGGGCATGAAACAAATATCAAAACAATACTTGTCTTCTGATTCTTCTAACACTTGAATCTAACAAACCCTACTCTAGATACTTGCAAGAACCCAATTACAATAGTCAATTTACAAAGAAAAATGTAAAATAAAAATTACAACCAGATTAAGGAGAGAAACAACCTGATGATCCGATGATGCAATGCAAAATGAAGTTACAAGCTCAGGTTGAATGATTACAAATCAATAAGAACAACTTTCCTTAATCTTGAATTGAGTTCAAGCTCCAAGAATGACTCAAACACACATTATCAATGCACAATGGAGCAAGAACAAATTTTATCCCTTAGAAAACACTTAAGAATGCTCACAAGACTGTTTAAGCTCAGAAAATACAAATGGGTAATGTTCCATGATATGCGCCTAGCATATAAGGTTTCCTAAGCTTTTAGAAGCAAGAATTGAGCATTAAGCATGGATAATTGCCCTTTTGTGTTATGAATTGAGCTAATGTGACAAATTGCCAGGAAATCAATCAAAGGTGCCAAGATTAAGCAAGGATCAGGAGAAAAGAACCAAGCTTGGAAGAATATGCTGGCGCCATCAGCGCCAAATACACTGGAAGCCAGCGCCATCCGCGCCACAACCACGCCAAAGGTGCCATAAGCTCTGGAACCTGGTGCCATCAGCACCAGGCTGGCACCAAGAGCGCCATACCCACTGGCCACCCGCGCCAAGAGCGCCAATATGGCGCCATCAGCGCCATTCCTTCTGTAAGTTGGCGCCACAGGTCGACAGAAGCAGAATATTAAGGGCAAAACAGGGACTTCACAAGCTGGGTTATAAATACCCAATCCTCAGCATTCAATGCACAAATTCTTGGAGGGAAATAGCACAAAATAGGGTCTTAGAAAGCTTGGGGTGCCTTAGCTAGGGTTTAAGGGAGTTGGAGGCTCAAGTGGAGGTTCTTCTCCACCTTCTCCTTCCTTACTTCAGCTAGGTATGCCATTTTGTTTTGTAACACAGCCACCCACAATGAGGTTTGGCTAGTTCCATATTGTAGTTAGGGCTAAGCACTGAATGTAATCTCCTTTGGAGTGTATTGGATGCTATTCTTCATTTATATCAAGTTATTTCACTTTACTTTGATTA